>CAWUFW010028310.1:0-22449 GCA_963921515.1 Calotriton arnoldi | reverse complement strand
TTTATTAAATTAGCTCATGCTGTGGGGGGACCCCAGCCCTCACTACGCCCGGGACCACCACTCTCCCCGGGCACTAACAAAATTGAAAATGGGGGTCCGTTTCGACCCCCAAGCCCCGGGGACCACCACCTCCTCGGGGCTTTGAAAATGTGGGGAGGGGGGCCGCGCGCCCCCTCCTGGAGCCAGTGATGGCCCTGGGGACCGCCACCCCCCAGGGCCGGCTCCTGCAGTGTCCCGGGGTGCCTACCCCCGGACACTGCTGTTTGCAATGACAGGATCGGGAGCCTCGCGGCTCCCGTCCTGAATACTGTGCGAACCGTGCTTGAATTTGGAAGCTAGAGCAGGGAAAGCTGCTCTTAAGCTTCCAAAATTAAAGCAGAATTGCTTTTCCACATGGGGAGCTGCACATTAGCAGCTCCCCATGTGAGGAAAGGCTGCCCGGCAGGAGGCGGGGAGCCAGCAGGGTCCGATGGGGAGTTGGGGTCCCCCATCGGACCCCAAAAGGATAGAGGGCCAGCCCCGGGGATGGGGTCCCCGGGCCTAAGGGAGGCCCTAGGAGTGGGGGCCAGGCAGCCCCTCCATCAAATAGAAAAAAAGGAAGGCTATGGCCCGGGGATGGGGTCCCCCGGGTCGAAATTGGCCACGGGGAGGGGGGCCCACGCGGTCCCCTTCCCAGTCCTTTTTTTATTTTAATTTTTTGGTGTGTGGTGGACAGGCCCTGGGGGATGGGGTCCCCAGGGCTCAAAATTACTAAAAAGGGGGGCCACACAGCCCCCTTTAAAAAAAAAAAAAAAAATTTTAAAACGGCATCGCGAGGGAGGCCACCCCCTCTTTGGATACAAGCACTCTGCAAACGCGCCCTGGCGCGTTTGCAGAGGGGGGGAACGACTCCCTTGAATACTGGGGGTCCCTGGGGGCCAACTGAGCCCACCAGAACCTCCCAGTATGCGCCAGGGGACTGCGTTGCACAGGAGGTGGACAGAGGCCACGCCCCTTTTTACACCTCTGTGCAACGCAGCCCCCTGTGGCGCTTTAATGGAGGTAGCTGGTGGGCTAGTTGCACCCCAGGGACCCTCAGGATCCAAGGCGGAGTTAATCCCCGACTTAAAATGCGCCACGGGGCGCGTTTAGCAGAGCGGTGAAGGGAGGGGGCGGGGCCTGAGGTGACATGTGTGCAAAACACGCCCCATGGCGCGTTTTAAGATGGGGAATTAAGTCCCCCTTCGGCTCTGAGGGCTCGGGGGCCAACTAGCCCAACAGGTACACAGAAAGCGCCACAGAGGCTGCGTTGCAGAGAGGTGTAAAAAGGGGTGTGGCCTCTCTGCACGCCTCTGCAACGCAGACCTCTGGCGCCTTTACTGGAGGTTCCTGGTGGGCTAGCTGGCCCCTAGGGACCCTCATGATTCAAGGGGACTTAATCCCCCAACTTAAAACGCGCCACTAGGGCGCGTTTGCACAGATGTCCCCTCAGGCCCCGCCCTCCCTTCACCATTGTGCAAATATTCCTCTAAAATCTGCCGAACTACGTAATTCTGATTTACTCACCTGTTACCGGGAGAGACCTCAGTGCTGCATCTTCAGCCCAGTACTAATCCTGAAAAGTAATTTTAACCGTACTCTACCAGTAACTTAAATTTCCTTCCATAGGATATCATTGCCTGCTTTTTGCTGAAAAGTTTCTAAGTGTTGATTTTTGAAACATACAAATATTCCTCTAAAATCAGCCGAAATACGAATTCCGATTTACTCACCTGTTATCAGGAGAGACCTCAGTGCTGTATCTTTCAGCCCAGTACTGGTCCTGAAAAGTAATTTTAACCGTACTTACCAGTAACTTGAATTTCCTTCCATAGGCTAACATTGACTGGTTTCACTTGGAAATTCTTCTAAGTGTGGAGTTTTGGAACTTTAAAATATTCCTCTAAAATCAGCCGAAATACGAATTCCGATTTACTCACCTGTTATCAGGAGAGACCTCAGTGCTGCATCTTTCAGCCCAGTACTGATCCTCAAAAGTAATTTTAACCGTACTTTACCAGTAACTTGAATTTCCTTCATAGGCTAACATTGACTGGTTTCACTTGGAAATTCTTCTAAGTGTGGAGTTTTGGAACTTTATAATATTCCTCTAAAATCAACCAAAGTACGAATTCCAATTTACTCACCTGTTATCAGGAGAGAACCCAGTGCTGCATCTTTTAGCCCAGCACTGACCCTGAAAAGTAATTCTAACCGTACTTACCAGTAACTTGTATTTCCTTCCATAGGAATCCATTGTCTGGTTTTCAGCAGAAAAGTTTCGAAGTGTCGATTTTCACAAACTACAAATATTCCTTAAAAATCGCCTGTATGACTTAAACGCATTCTTTCAACTGTTTACAGGAGATGCACCAGTGCTGGATCCAGGATCCAACACTGAGTAAGAAACAGTAACGATAACAGTCTTTACCTGCTAAGTGAATTTCCTTCCATAGGATAACATTGGTGATTCTATGAGAAAAAGTTTCTAAGTGTCAACTTTTAAAATACAATAATATTCCTTAAAAATCACTACTGTAACCAAAACGCTTTTACTCAACTGTTTACAGGAGATGTCCCAGGACTGAATCTAGGATCCAGTCCTGTGGTTAGAAAAGTAATCCATAAAGTAACTAATTGCATTTAACTAGAAATTCACATTGAGCTGAATGTTGCATTGTGTTTGAAAATGTGTTGCCCATTGCAACAACTGTAACTACTGTACTTAAAAGTCTATTGCCTATGTGCAAAGTATTTAAACTAAAGTAATTCATTCTGAGAAAGTATTTTTTGTAATGTATAATGTAATTACAATGTAATTTAAAAATAAAATATGTAAAAAAAAATTGTTTCTAAAAATGTAGTAAATCAGTATGAAAAAAATAAATATAACAATTAATACATTTAAAAATTGTCATTTACAAAACCTTTGAAATTCACTGAAAAAACCGTAGGTTTCAGACATGTTATAGTTAGGAATTAGCATTTAAAAAACCTTTGAAATTCACTGAAAAAAACCATAGGTTTCAGACACGTTATAGTTAGAAATTAGCATTTAAAAAACCTTTGAAATTCACTGAAAAAACCATAGGTTTCAGGCACGTTATAGTTAGAAATTAGCATTTAAAAAAGCTTAGAAATTCACTGAAAAAACCATAAGGTTTTAGGGACAGTTATAGTTAGTTGGACATTGCACTCGTACAAAACCCGTGAAATTCCCCCGTTATAGTTAGTTCAGGTAACTATAACTCGCGCCCCCGCAATGCACTGCTGATGACGTCACATATTACATCACTCATGACATGGTCAGTGACATCACTGATGACATCACTGATGACATCTCAAATGACATCACTGATGACATCACTGATGACATCATCCATGTGAGAATTTAATGCATCTTCTCACACCCTAATATAAGTTTTGAAACACCCACTCTAAATTACAGACTGCCATTCTCAAAACGATACACACTCCAATACCAATAAGTACATACCCATTCACTGATTCTTAGGTCTACACACACACATCTACTCACTCACCCGTACAGTCACTCATACTTACGGTCACTCAGTACAGGACTATCATATGCACTCATACACCTATATAAACACTCACACAACGCAACTCATCCATAGAGGTACTCACACACCTAGTCAGTCATGCAAATAATTAATCACACTCCAATTTACTCACCTATACAGTTATACACACCAGCTCACTTACTCATAAAAATACTAGCACATTCTTACGCTCCTATGCAATCACTGATGCAAGAACACACTCATCCATATAGCCACTCTCACAATCACACACTCTCACTTATAGCCATTTATATACTCCAACCAACATATATACTGCCTTTCACATATGTAGTTACTCACACAAGTACCACTGAGATATACATTCAATCACTAACACACCCATACACACACTCACCCACCCATACAGTCCATCACAGACGCACTCTGAAACCATGCACCCAGTGAATCACCCACTCACACATCTATGCACAGAGTCACACACACCCCACCCACACAAACACTGAGGCACCCATACAGATACTCAGAGAACCAATCCATAACCCATATAGACACTCATTTAGCAGAGTCAGAAACCCATGCAGTTGCTTACACAACAACAGACAGACGGATACAGACATTCACACAGTTTAGTCACTCACCCATGCATCCAGTAAGATACGTTTAATCACTCACTTATAGACTCAGTCACGCACCTACTAAATCATCCATTCAGGCGCTTCTACACCCACTCATTCTTCAATACGCCTTTCCCTATATATATTAAACATATTTAAACTTTACGGAAACACACAGTCACTGGATGATGTCATCAGTGATGTCATTTGAGATGTCATCAGTGATGTCATCAGTGATGTCACTGACCATGTCATGAGTGATGTAATATGTGACGTCATCAGCAGTGCATTATGGGGCACGAGTTATAGTTACCTGAACTAACTATAACGGGGGAATTTCACGGGTTTTGTACGAGTGCAATGTCCAACTAACTATAACTGTCCCTAAAACCTTATGGTTTTTTCAGTGAATTTCTAAGGTTTTTAAATGCTAATTTCTAACTATAACGTGCTTGAAACCTATGGTTTTTTCAGTGAATTTATATATATATATATATATATATATATATTCTCTATGCAATTGACGTGGCACTCCAGAGTAGAATTTCAAGATGAGTTTATTTAGCAATACTCAACCGTGAGCGCATCAAACTGGGGATCACATTGTCTAGAAAATATATATATACATACATATATATATATTCACTGAAAAAACCATAGGTTTTAGGGACAGTTATAGTTAGTTGGACATTGCACTCGTACAAAACCCGTGAAATTCCCCCGTTATAGTTAGTTCAGCTAACTATAACTCGCGCCCCGCAATGCATTGCTGATGACGTCACATATTACATCACTCATGACATGGTCAGTAACATCACTGATGACATCACTGATGACATCTCAAATGACATCACTGATTACATCATCCAGTGACTGTGTGTTTCTGTAAAGTTTAAATATTTTTAATATATATAGGGAAAGGCATATTGAAGAATGAGTGGGTATATAAGTGTCTGCATGGATGATTTAGTAGGTGTGTGACTAACTCTATAAGTGAGTGATTAAACGTATCTTACTGAATGCATGGGTTAGTGACTAAACTGGGTGAATGTCTGTATCCGTCTGTCTGTTGCTGTGTAAGTGGGTGCCTGAGTGTTTGTGTGGGTGGGGTGTGTGCGACTCTGTGCATAGATGTGTGAGTGGGTGATTCACTGGGTGGATGGTTTCAAGAGTGCATCTGTGATAGACTGTATGGGTGGGTAAGTGTGTGTAAGAGTGTGTTAGTGAGTGAATGTATGTCCCAGTGGTACATGTGTGAGTAACTACATATGTGAAAGGCAGTATATATGTGTGTTGGAGTATATAAATAGCTATGTTTGTAGAGTGTGTGATTGTGAGAGTGACTGTATGGATGAGTGTGTGCTTGTATCAGTGATTGTATAATAGCGTAAGAATGTGCTAGTATTTGTATGAGTAAGTGGAGCTGGTGTGTGTATAACTGTATAGGTGAGTAAATGGCAGTGTGTTTAATTATTTGCATGACTGACTAGGTGTGTGAGTACCTCTATGGATGAGTGGCGGTGTTTGAGTGTCTATATAGGAGTATGAGTGCATATGATAGTCCTGTACTGAGTGACCGTAAGTATGAGTGACTGTACGGGTGAGTGAGTGGATGTGTGTGTAGACCTCAAGAATCAGTGAGTGGGTATGTAGTTATTGGTGTTGGAGTGTCTATGGTTTTGCGAATGGCAGTCTGTAATTTAGAGTGGGTGTATCAAAGGTTATATTAGGGTGTGAGGAGGTGCATCAGATTATCACGTGGATGATGTCATCAGTGATGTCACTGACCATGTCATGAGTGATGTAATATGTGACGTCATCAGCAGTGCATTATGCGGGCGCGAGTTATAGTTAGCTGAACTAACTATAACGGGGGAATTTCACGGGTTTTGTATGAGTGCAATGTCCAACTAACTATAACTGTCCCTAAAACCTATGGTTTTTTCAGTGAATTTGTAAGGTTTTTTAAATGCTAATTTCTAACTATAACGTGTCTGAAACCTATGGTTTTTTCAGTGAATATATATATATATATATGTGTATATAAGAAAACAATTAAAACAATACCCTTTCAGGGTTAGAGCACAGCATAAATTATGCAAAACAAAAGCAGAGAACACTATGTAGATCCCTAGTTTAGATGGAAAGCAGCTCCTGTATAGAGAACCCTTCAACATCAGCGACACTCTGAGTCTGCTCAACTCAAATTTCTAGCAAATATTTTAAGCTTAGGTTTAGCACAGTGCTAGCCACGCTGAGCTACAAAGGGATAAAGAGTCTGATTTTAGAATTTAGCTGACCAAGTTACTCCGTCATCAATCTTGATGGATATCCTAGTCTCGCCATATTAAAAGTGCATTACATTCTATAGCACTTTTAATACGGCAGACGGGATATCCGTCACATTTGTGATGGAGTAGCCCATCCGCCAAACTCCAAATCAGGCCCAAAGTCTTTTGCCATTTCTACAGCAAAATCTTTAAGTATAGGCTTAGCGCAGTGCCATACATGCTGAGCTGCTCTCCACCAAAACGATACAACCACCCAGAGTTCTCTACTTCTTCTTTTTTGCACACACATATACACATATATATATATATATATATATATATATATATATATATATATATACACGAAAATTCCCGTTTTAAAGAGCTCCTCACTCAAACAGGAAAAAGGGACTCGCACTCCAGGGTGAATGTAATTCAATATTTTTACTGGCAACGCGTTTCGATCAAACGATCTTCTTCACAAGGGCTCTTTAAAACGGGAATTTTCGTGTATTTTAGCCGGGATCCGACACCTGAACTCGCACCGACCCCGAGTGGAGAGGAGCCGGTATTTGGTCGGAGACTTTCCTCTCATATATATATATATATATATATATATATATATATATATATATATATATATATATATATATATATATATATATATATATATATATACAAAAGCAACATGTCCCTTCCATGATCCATGGCCCATAAAGGGTGGTGTGCTATGCCAGCGGGTCATGCCGGACATTCAACTCTCAGCAAAATCAATGAAGCACACACTCAGGCAAGGATTGCAATCAATCATTCATTTCTGTAACGCGTTTTGACTGTTACACCGTCTTGTTCACACATAGAATCACAAATGAAGCATGATTACATATCCTGTTTCGACATCAAAAACAGACTACACATACAGATATGTGTCACATTGTTGTGCCTGTGGTGGCCATCTTAGAGTGTACATACACATACATAATAAATACTTTGACCAACTTTGGTCTTGAGTATTACACACAAGTAATGTATTACATTGAAATGACGCTAACACGAAGTGCTCTGCAAGATGTAAAGGGCATAACGTGATCAAGAGAAAACTGAAAAGACTAATAGTGTCAAAAAGTGTGTCAGCTCATCTTAAAACATGCAAAGTGTCAACCCTTTAGTCGGACACAGCACAAGGGAGTTGATGACAATGACCAGATTCCTTGCATACGTCACAAGGTGATAGTGCTAAGGGGTAGTATATACCACTTTGTATATAGTCTGGGTAGTACATGTAAGACAACAAATAAAATGCAAAGTGAGATTCAGTACTACATGGACTAAACATACAGACAGCTGTTGATTCCTTATGTTCCAGGCAGCCATATTGCGAAAGTAAAAAGCTCAATATCCCCTGTAGTGCAAAGATGAGTAACAAAAATACAAAGGTCACAATCAGACGAAAAAAATTGTCGAAGACAAATAGTGACAGAGGCAAGTGTCAGCCTTTACCTAGTAAATAAAATAAGGACTGTGTAGTCATGATAACATATTCAGTTTTGTGGTGAGGGTGAAAGGCACCCGAGATCTCTGTACTGCCCACTAGTGGTCCATCTCAGGCACAATAAATTTCACACTTACTAGATCCAAGAGGAAAGAGTCAGAGATAGAGTGTCCCTAATTTCACACCTTCTGGCCCATAAGAATGATAAACAGTTGTAGTACCAAATGGATTAATAAGAGACATAGATACATGAGAACCAAGTGATACGCCCAATTGGAACCAGACTAAAAACTAAGTGTATTCACATTCCTCTATCTCTGTATTTGTAATGTCAAAATACACAAGGGGAGGAACGTTTGTCTTCAGAACAGGTGCTCTTTCTACCCAGGAAATGAGATCCCATTAAAGCAATGGCAATCTACAGGGTATGTAAAAGCTTCAAAAATAAGAACCATAACGAATAGAAAAAGCCCATAAACTATAGAGATAAATCTTATATCCACTCAAAAGAAAATAATCATCATCAAGTGTTCAGTAAACATCTGACAAGATAGAAACTCCTTATCTCTACGATGTCGGTCAACCATGGAGGTCTTGAAGAAAAGATTAGGGAACCCAGTGATTCCAAACATGTGGGCCCCTTCCTTTCCTTCTAAAATAACATATAAAAAGATCCATATTAAAATCAAGCATATACATGTTACCTCATGAACAATAGGTAACTCCAGCAAAAATTTAGATACATGTTCTAGAATGAAAAGAATTATGGTTATATATCAGTATAGAGAAAAAAAAAAGATCATAATACATATTTTCAATTAATCAGCACATCACATAAATTATCTAGCATGCATTTCGTGTTACGCTCTAAGTGTATTCCCAACTCCTCGTCTTGGTTGTGCCCCCAGGGCTTTTTGTTTCTAGTTCCAAAATGTATTTGGATTCCTTTTTTCATAGCTTAAGTACCCTATTGCCGCCTCTGGGGTTGCCAAGTACTGGTTCAACAGCAAAGTACCTAAGAAGGGAACTGTTGGATAGGTGGTACTGTTCGAAATGTCTGACTATGGGGTAGTGTACATCCTTGTTGTTTATTGCCCGCATATGCTCCAAAATTCTTTTCTTCACCATGAATGTAGTGCTACCCATGTATCGTAAGTTGCTAAGACATTCAAGAATGTACACTACAAAGTTGGAACTGCAGGTAAGAAATTGTGTAATTTTCCTATTGTTCCTTGGTGTGGTGTATTCTTTTTTCATGTAGCTACTGCGACATGTCTTGCAGTAGCCACATGGAAAAAATCCCTGAAGGTTATTTTCTTTTGAACTATGTTTCACTGTAATGTCACCGCAAACAAGAATATCACATAGGTTACGGCTCCTTCTGTAGGTGACCCTCGGTCTTTCAAGAAGGGTATGATCAATGATAGGATCACTGGTCAGGATATTCCAGGTTATTCCAGTTCTTTGTCAGGTTTTTATGTATATCCTGTGAGTTGGTATTGTACGTGAGAATAACCCTTGTGTTATTGGAACTATCCTCATGTTCCGTGACTGTTTTATCGGGCGGTGTATGTGATCTCGTTACTTTGCTGGATTTGGTTGCAGCTTTCTTGAGAACTAAGTTGGGGTAACTCGCCTGAGTGTGGGCTTCATTGGTTTTGCTGGGGAATATATATATATACACACACCTTTATGCTATATATATATATATATATATATATAAATATATATATATATATATATATATATATATATATATATATATATATATATATATATAATCTACTGGCGGTCGCCAGTAGATAGTTATAGTTAGGACCTATTTTCCATAGGAAATCCGCGACATTCTATTTGAAATAACTCTTGCGTCGGCTGACGAATCTTCGCGAAATTTTCAAACTTTATGGCCCGCTCCGGTCCGCTCCTACCCTGAAAGTCTCAGGGTGATTCGTCAAGCGGGGGCCGAGAAAAAGGGGGGTCCCAAAACGTGTTTTCCCCATTCATTTTCCCATAGGAAACTTTAGACACGGCTACAGCCTCGAACTGCTGAACGGAATTACACCAAATTTGGCAAAGAGGTAGTTCTTGGTTCAGAAAGAACCCTTTTGTTACATGGTGTAAATCCGTTCAGTAGTTGCGGAGAAATTAAAAAAATAAGAGTCAAAAAATCAATTTCCCATAGGAAACTTTATGCAAGGCTACAGCCCGAACTGCTGAACGGAATTACACCAAATTTGGCAAAGAGGTAGTTCTTGGTTCAAAAAGAACCCTTTTGTTAAATGGTGTAAATCCGTTCAGTAGTTGCTGAGAAAATCAAAAGTAAAAACACATATATATCTGGGCGGAGCCTAACCACACATGTCATCGTGAGATCTGATTGGTTGTCAGTACTTCATCCTGGAATTGCTGGCAGCCATCTTGGGACCAATATAAATGCATTGTAGTGAATCGAAGATTTTGAGGGTTACCAAAAGGAGAACTATAAAGGGTGATAACAGACTTTAGTTACATTAGAATTCATTTGTTGATGGTACCATACTAATTTCAGGAATTGTGGTGTGTTCTAAGGTGATTTTACCCTGTGAAAACCTTCTGCTGGGATATCATGAATCATGTTTGAGAGAAAACTATTTTCACATGCTTGTCTCATACAGTTTTGGAAGGTGCTCCAGAAGCTAAAATGAGAGCATATTTTCTGTAAATTCACATTATCTTTCTCAGTCATGTGAGAATGAAGTCTGACATTCTCAGTAAAACATGTACATCCAACAAGGGCAGAGACTGTCAGTTGATTCCTTTGTGTTCTACTGCAGCTTCCCCAGAGTGTTCTAAAGAACAACTAGAGCGCTAACAGTCTTACTTATGACAAAAGTATGGCACACCTGAAGCCATCTTGATTGGAATAAACTGGTAACACTTAAAACATTTAATTTAAAAAGGAACAAAATGATGGGGTTCATCTTGTCATAGAAATTATGGTTAGTGCTGTAGATAGAAAAATTAGGACATGTTTTAAGTGAGATCTCAAATATCTTCCTGTTATATTTCAACAGGAGCAGCCTGTCAGTTGATGCCTTTGTGTTCTACTGCAGCTTCCCAGAGTGTTCTAAAGAACAACTAGAGTGCTAACAGCCTTACTTATGACAAAAGTATGGCACACCTGAAGCCATCTTGATTGGAATAACGTGGTAACACTTAAAACATTTAATTTAAAAAGGAACAAAATAAGGGGGTTCATTTTGCCATAGAAATTATGGTTAGTGCTGCAAAAAGAAAATTTAGTGCATGTTTTAAGCGAGATCTCAAATCCTCTTCTATTTCATTAGAAAATTCTGACATGCAGACTGAAACAATCACTTTCAATACCAGCAGTAGACTTCCAGTTAACTCCTTGGTGAGCAGTAGCTTTACTAGAGTGATCTAATGAACAACTAGAGTAATAACATTCTGAATTTATGGCAAATGTGTGACACATCTGAATGCCTTCTTGATGGAATCAAAGTAAAAACTGAAAGCATTTCCTACTGAGGAGACTGCAGGAAATTAGGAAACTTCATAACAAAGAAGTCTTCCAAGATGGCCACCAGTGAAAAAAGAGCCCAAATGTAGCACAAATATTACCCAGATGTAGCCCACATATAGCCCAATGACAAAAGTGTGCAAAACACTTTTTATTTTTAGTTTATTTGCAGTTTTATGTAGTGCAGACTGGTCAGGTATTGGAGCGTTGCATCTTAAAACATGACCCCTACACTACAAAAACACCACTGCACTACCCTAAACCCTAAAACACTACCCCAGCACGACCCCCTACACTACACGAGCACCACTGCACTATCCTAAACCCTAAAACACTACCCCCAGCATGACCCCCTACACTACACAAACACCACTGCACTACCCTAAACCCTAAAACACTACCCCAACACCACTGCACTAACCTAAATCCTAAAACACTACCCCCAGCACGACCCCCTACACTACCCAAACACCACTGCACTACCCTAAAACATGACCCCCTACACTACACAAACACCACTGCACTACCCTAAACCCTAAAACACTACCCCCAGCACGACCCCCTACACTACACAAGCACCACTGCACTACCCTAAAACACTACCCCCAGCACGACCCCCTACACTACACAAACACCACTGCACTACCTTAAACCCTAAAACACTACCCCCAGCATGACCCCCTACACTACCCAAACACCACTGCACTAACCTAAATCCTAAAACACTACCCCCAGCACGACCCACTACACTACCCAAATACCACTGCACTACCCTAAAACATGACCCCCTACACTACACAAACACCACTGCACTACCCTAAACCCTAAAACGCTACCCCCAGCACGACCCCCTACACTACACAAGCACCACTGCACTACCCTAAACCCTAAAACACTACCCCCAGCACGACCCCCCTACACTGCCCGAACACCACTGCACTGCCCTAAACCCTGAAACAGCAGCCCCTGCATGACCCCATACACTGCCCGAACACCACTGCACTGCCCTAAACCCTGAAACACATACCCTAGCATGACCCCCTACACTGCCCGAACACCACTGCACTGCCCTAAACCCTGAAACACCACCCCTTCGCGACCCCCTACACTGCCCGAACACCACTGCACTGCCCTAAACCCTGAAACACCACCCCCAGCATGACCCCTACACTGCCTGAACACCACTGCACTGCCCTAAACCCTGAAACACTACCCCCAGCAAGACCTCCTACACTGCCCGAACACCACTGCACTGCCCTAAACCCTGAAACATCACCCCCAGCAAGACCCCCTACACTGCCCGAACACCACTGCCCTAAACCCTGAAACACCACCCCCAGCACGACCCCCTACACTGCCCAAACACCACTGCACTGCCCTAAACCCTGAAACACCAGCCCCCGCACGACCCCTACACTGCCCGAACACCACTGCACTGCCCTAAACCCTGAAACACCACCCCCAGAACGACCCCCTACACTGCCCCAACACCACTGCACTGCCCTAAACCCTGAAACACCAGCCCCAGCAAGACCCCCTACACTGCCCGAACACAACTGCACTGCCCTAGACTCTGAAACACCAGCCCCAGCAAGACCCCCTACATTGCCCGAACACCACTGCACTGCCCTAAACCCTGAAACACCAGCCCCAGCATGACCCCCTACACTGCCCGAACACCACTGCACTGCCCTAAACCCTGAAACACCAGCCCCAGCACGACCACCTACACTGCCCGAACACCACTGCACTGCCCTAAACCCTGAAACACCAGCCCCAGCACAACCCCCTACACTGCCCGAACACCACTGCACTGCCCTAAACCCTGAAACACCAGCCCCAGCACGACCCCCTACACTGCCCGAACACCACTGTACTGCCCTAAACCCTGAAACACCAGCCCCAGCACGACCCCCTACACTGCCCGAACACCACTGCACTGCCCTAAACCCTGAAACACCACCCCCTGCATGACCCCCTACACTGCCCAAACACCACTGCACTGCCCTAAACCCTGAAACACCACCCCTGCAGCACCCCCTACACTGCCCGAACACCACTGCACTGCCCTAAACCCTGAAACACCACCCCCTGCACCGCCCCCTACACTGCCCGAACACCACTGCACTGCCCTAAACCCTGAAACACCACCCCCAGCACGGCCCCCTGTACTGCTCGAACACCACTGCACTGCCCCAAACCCTGAAACACCACCCCCAGCACGACCCCCTACACTGCCCGAACACCACTGCCCTAAACCCTGAAACACCACCCCCTGCACGACCCCCTACACTGCCCGAACACCACTGCACTGCCCTAAACCCTGAAACACCACCCCCTACACTGCCCGAACACCACTGCACTGCCCTAAACCCTGAAACACCACCCCCAGCACGACCCCCTACACTGCCCGAACACCACTGCACTGCCCTAAACCCTAAAACACCACCCCCAGCATTACCCCCTACACTGCCCAAACACCACTGCACTGCCCTAAACCCTAGAACACTACCCCCAGCACGACCCCCTACACTACCCGAACACCACTGCACTACCCTAAACCCTAAAATACTACCCCCAGCACAACCCCCTACACTACCCGAACACGACTGCACTGCCCTAAACCCTCAAACACTCCCCCAGCACGACCCCCTACACTACCCGAACACCACTGCACTGCCCTAAACCCTAAAACACTCCCCCAGCATGACCCCCTACACTACCCGAACACCACTGCACTGCCCTAAACCCCAAAACACTCCCCCAGCACGACCCCCTACACTACCCAAACACCACTGCACTGCCCTAAACCCTAAAACACTACCCCCGCATGACCCCCTACACTACCCAAACACCAATGCACTACCCTAATCCCTAAAACACTACCCCCCGCATGACCCTCTACACTACCCTAAACCCTAAAACACTACCCCCGCACGACTCCCTACACTACCCAAAGACCACTGCACTGCCCTAAACCCTAAAACACGACCTCCTACACTACACAAACACCACTGCACTACCCTAAACCCTAAAACACTACCCCCTACACTACACAAACACCACTGCACTACCCTAAACCCTAAAAACTACCCCCAGCACGAACCACTACACTACCCAAACACCACTGCACTACCCTAAACCCTAAAAACTACCCCCAGCAGTATCCCTACACTACCCAAACACCACTGCACTACCCTAAACCCTAAAACACTACCCCCAGCAGTACCCCCTACACTACCCAAACACCACTGCACTACCCTAAATCACTACCCCCAGCACGACCCCCTACACTACCCAAACACCACTGCACTACCCTAAACCCTAAAACACTACCCCCAGCATGACCCCCTACACTACCCAAACACCACTGCACTACCCTAAACCCTAAAACACTCCCCCAGCACGACTCCCTACACTACCCAAACACCACTGCACTATCCTAAACCCTAAATCTACCCCCCAGCATGACCCCCTACACTACACAAACACCACTGCACTACCCTAAACCCTAAAACACTACCCCCAGCACGACCCTCTTCACTACCTAAACACAACTGCACAATTTGTTACAGGCGTTGCAACGCAGGCCTGTGGTGCTTACTGGAAGTACCTAGTGGGCTAGTTGGGCCCCAGGGACCCTCAGGATTCAAGGTGACCTAATCCCCCAACTTAAAACGCACCACGGGGCGCGTTTGCACAGTGGTGAAGGGAGGGGGCGGGGCCTCAGGTGACATGTGCGCAAACACGCACTGTGGTGCGTTTGAGTTGGGGAATTAATTCCTTTGAATCCTGAGGGACCCTGGGGGCCAACTAGCCCACCAGGTACCTTCAGTAAGCACAACAGAGTTGCGTTGCAGAGAGGTGAAAAAGGTGCGTGGCCTCGGAACGCCTCTCTGCAACTCAGCTCTGTGGTCCTAACTGTAGGTACCTGGGGGCTAGTTGGGCCCCAGGGACCCTCAGAATTCAAGGGGACTTGATCTCGCAACTTAAAACGTGCCACGGGGTGCGTTTGCACACATGTCACCTCAGGCCCCCTCCCTTCACCACTGTGCAAACGCGCCCTGTAGCGCGTTTTAAGAGGTAGTTTTAATCCCCTGCCCTATTATGTACTAGGGACTTGCAGAGGAGGTCATGCTAATCACAGGGGTACCCCAACGCATAGTATTCCCTAGTGTATGTAGGTGTTTTCACTGTATTCTAAGTGTCTTTTAGCATAGCACTGGCTCTGGTTAGTCAGTCAGTTACCACCAGTACCCGTCTGAAAAAGTTGTGGGCACAGGATGATTTTGCAACAAGGCCTCTTTCTGCTCCTCTGTTGGTTCTTTCTGCACATCTTTTGCTTCTTTCTGTGCGTTTTTTCTTCTTTCTTCACATGTCCTACCTCTGTGGGCATAGTTAGAAACTAGCATTTAAAAAACCTTTGAAATTCACTTAAAAAATCATAGGTTTCAGACACGTTATAGTTTGAAATTAGCATTTAAAAACCTTTGAAATTCACTGAAAAACCATAGGTTTCAGACACGTTATAGTTAGAAATTAGCATTTAAAAACCTTGAAATTCACTGAAAAAAACCATAGGTTTTAGGGACAGTTATAGTTAGTTGGACATTTCACTCGCATAAAACCATAGAAATTCCCCCGTTATAGTTAGTTCAGCTAACTATAACTCGCGCCCCCGCAATGCACTGCTGATGACGTCACATATTACATCACTCATGACATGGTCAGTGACATCACTGATGACATCACTGATGACATCTCAAATGACATCACTGATGACGTCATCCATGTGATAATTTCATGCATCTTCTCACACCCTAATATAACTTTTGATACACCCACTCTAAATTACAGACTGCCATTCTCAAAACCATAGACACTCCAACACCAAAAACTACATACCCACTCACTGATTCTTAGGTCTACACACACATCCACTCACTCACCCGTACAGTCACTCATACTTAGTCACTCAGTACAGGACTATCATATGCACTCATACACCTATATAAACACTCACACACCGCCACTCATCCATAGAGGTACTCACACACCTAGTCAGTCATGCAAAAACTTAATCACACACCCATTTACTCACCTATACAGTTATACACACACCAGCTCACTTACTCATACAAATACTAGCACATTCTTACGCTCTTATACAATCACTGATACAAGTACACACTCATCCATACAGCCACTCTCACAATCACACACTCTCACTTATAGCCATTTATATACTCCAACACACATATATACTGCCTTTCACATATGTAGTTACTCACACATGTACCACTGAGATATACATTCAATCACTAACACACCCATACACACACTCACCCACCCATACAGTCCATCACAGATGCACTCTTGAAACCATGCACCCAGTGAATCACCAACTCACACATTTATGCACATAGTCACACACACCCCACCCACACAAACACTCAGGCACCCATACAGATACTCAGACAATCAATCAATAACCCATGTAGACACTCATGTAGCTATTCAGAAAGCTCATGCAGCCGCTTACAAACCAACAGACAGACGGATACAGACATTCACACAGTTTAGTCACTAACCCATGCATTCAGTAAGATACATTTAATCACTCACTTGTAGAGTCAGTCACTCACGTACTAAATCATCCATTCAGACACTTATACACCCACTCATTCTTCAATACGCCTTTCCCTATATATATTAAACATATTTAAACTTTACAGAAACACACAGTCACTGGATGATGTCATCAGTGATGTCATCAGTGATGTCATTTGAGATGTCATCAGTGATGTCATCTGTGATGTCACTGACCATGTCATGAGTGATGTAATATGTGACGTCATCAGCAGTGCATTATGGAGCGCGAGTTATAGTTAGCTGAACTAACTATAACGGGGGAATTTCTATGGTTTTGTACGAGTGAAATGTCCAACTAACTATAACTGCCCCTAAAACCTATGGTTTTTTCAGTGAATATATATATATATATATATATATATATATATATATATATATATATATATATTCTGCTCCAAAGGTTGTCCACCTGGTGAGTAGCACTCGATCAACAGCTTTGTTTATGATAGGCAGGGACGAGGATCCGCTTGTAGAAGCTGCTCCGTAATGGAAATGCCTGACGCGTTTCAAGCTCCATATGCTTCTCTTCAGAGGCTTGAACGGAGACGTGTGTGCAAACGCTGAACCCACTCTCGCCATTTTCATATTGCACACCCACCATAACATTACGGGGTGGTGCACACTCCGCGGCAGGACGGCCGCGCATGTTACATCCCTGCTCCAAAGGTTGTCCACCTGGTGAGAAGCACTCGATCAACAGCTTTGTTTATGATAGGCAGGGACGAGGATCTGCATGTCGGCTATGTGGGCCAGCAGCCGTAAACAGGATTGAGGACGAGTCCACAGATTTGTGTGCTATCCGGACCACATTTCCCACAATGCACAGTCTCATTCGAGCTTCCCATTGGTGGGTGGACAACCCTTGAGCAGAATATATATATATATATATATATATATATATATGTAGATTTGAATATAGATAATAATATATAGCTATATATCTTTGGAGCAATGTGCCCTTTAGTGTAAAAAGGACTTTTTATTTATGAGCGTGTACCATTTTCATGCAAGGCATTTTTAAATGTTAGTGTGCACCACTCACCTAAATAAATGCACTTTTATTATCAGAGATTGCTTGCAGTTGCATCCATTGTCTTAGTTCTAAAAGGAGTGGGCATGATGTAGTAATTATATGCCAGGGTTTATCAATACCCTTTGATGAGTGCATCAAGGGCCAAGAATTATCAAACAACTTGCTGCACTGCATCAAAGGGAGAGGGCAGGAATGTGACATTTATTTGTTAAGATGTCTCATTCCAGTTATCTACCTGCACTGGCACACCGAGTGCTGTCTTGCACCCCAATGCAGGCACCCTTGTGCCATGATGGTGGAAAGGTGCCACGTTGCACGGCACCCTGAATTGTATTGTGCAAGAAGGGATACCTCCTTGCACAAAAACAGTCCTTAGAGGCAAGGAAAACACAAACCCTTGATGGAGTAGTATTGCATGGTGCCAATGTAATGGGGAGGGTGTAGGAAGTTAGGAACATAGGAGAAGAATGACCGTCAAGTGAATGATTCTACCAGGATTCTGTTCCAATGTGAGCTAGGCTGGTTTTTTCTTTGGCTGATTTAAAGCCTGATAGTCAACTCATGCCACTTACTCTTACAATGGTAGTATATCAGGGGTGTTGCGTAACTTGAGTTCTTCTCTGTTGCTTTATGTAGCTCATAGTCCCTGTTAGACCTGGTACCATTGGCGTGGGTCTCCCGTCCATTTTTTCGCTATGCCTCCTCTGTTGTTGACCTGTTTCTGCTGGTTTAGATGCTTTGGGCACTTTGCCACTGCTAATCAGTGCCAAAGTGCAAGTGCTCCCTATGATAAATTGATGTATGGATTAGCGACTCCATGATTGGCTTATTTGATATACTGTCAGACCCTAGTACAGTGCACCGCGTGTGCCCAGGGCCTGTAAATCAAATGCTGCTGGTGGGCTTGCAGCACTGGTTGTGCCACCCACCGGAGCAGCTTGGAAAGCGTGTCTCAGGCCTGCGATTGCAGAACCTGTGTGCAGTCTGGTACTGCCATGTCGACTTGGTAAGTGCACCCACTTACCAGTCCCGAAACCTTCCCTTTTCTGCATGTTAGTCCCCCCTAAAGTAGGCCTGCGGGCAGGGTGCATTGTATGTAAGAGGTAGGACATGCCCTGATGTGGGTGGCATGTCCTGATAGTGAATTACAGCCAATTTCGTTTTTCACTATTGCAAGGCTACCTGTCCCCATAGGCCAGAATGGGCAGTTTGATTATAACATCTTATAATCCTAACTGACCCAGGGAACATGGTAGAAAAACGAATTTAGTATGCCTGAACTCAGAATGATAAAATACATCTTTTAGTGAAGTTGGTTTTAACATTCTGTGTTTGAAAATACCACTTTTAGAAAGTAGGTATTTTCTTGCCTAACCATCCAGCCTGCCTCTGCTAGGTTGTTGATTGTATGTCTGGTTTTGTGAGTGACAGGGACTGGGGGACTCCAGGAGACAGGGTGAGTCAGCACTAGGCTGAATAGACCTATCTGCATTAGGAGTGGTGGGAGGAGTAGCACCTGGGCCTGAATAGGGCTGTGCCTGCCTTCCACAATGCTGGCTCCACCTCCTGTGGTGTGTCTGATGACCCTGGCCCACACTGACAAAGGAATACGTTGTGCACTGGCAGAATGCACCCAGAACTGGTTTGGAATAGGTACAGGACGCTCTGCCTTCAGAGGACAAAGGATTTGCTAGTATAAATACTGGGGCCCAGACCCCAAGATTTTAGATCACTTCTGGGAATCAAGACGAACCTTTGCTGAGGAGAAGAACCAGGAAGCTGAAAGAGGAGACTGCCCCTATGCTGCGTGTTGTTGGGGTTGGCCTGCAGTGGTTACTTTATTGCCAAAGAAAGGAGAAAAGGACTGAGTGTGCTTTCATCATCTTGAAGAAGATCTCCAAGGGTTTGCACATTGAGCTTGCCTCCTGCCTGAAGTCTCAGGGATACAAGACTTCACCCCCAGCTCCCCTCCTGAATTCTCTTGCTGGGAATTGAAGTGCCTACTGATGTTGGGCCTTCTGAGAGACTGCGTGTCGCTGGGAGCTGGAAGCGCGACTCAACGAAGAGGAAGCGTGTCGCCGCCGCAGCAGTTGTTGTCGCATCGCAGAGTAAGCGTGCCGCCGCTGCCGCTGTCGCATCACCGAAGCGCCCCGCATCACCGGAGAAGCGTGCCGCCGCCACAGAGGACGCCGGCGCATCACCAGAGAAGCGTGATGCGGGGCCTGTCGCGGCTCAGAAGATCGCCGAGTCGCCGCACGGCCGTCGGGCGTGCACGCATCCCGTCTACATTGTCGCACTGAAGCAAGACGCCATTTTATCGCATCGCACCGGATCGTCATCGCATCGAAGCGCCATCTCGACGCATCGTAACCGGGCCGCAGTAAGAAACCGATGCATCCTCCTTTCTGCGTGTAAGGAATCAAAGCATCACCTTCCCTGCGACCCTTTTGTTTGTTTTGCGTTACGCATCCAAAGGTACATTGAGAGTAAAGTGTCGCATTTATCATCTTTAGTGAACTGAACTATTTTCTACCATTTGACAGTCATATTTTTCGTATTGTATTGTAGATTTTTGTCGTTTGGGTCTTGTGTTAAATCTATATAAAAAATACTTATTTTTATACTACAACCTGTGTGGTGTCCATCTGTAGTGTTGTCACTGGGTTACTGTATGTGTTCACAAATGCTTTACACACTGCCTCTGAGATAAGCCTGCCTGCTTGTGCCAAGCTACCAAGGGGGTGAGCAGGGGTTATTTTAGTAGTGTATCCGCCTTACCCTGACTAAAAGCAAGGGTCCCTATTTGGACAAAGGTACCTACCTCTGCCAACTAGAGACCCCCAGTTCTAACAGTCCCAATCTCCCTGATGCACAGTAAGCAAAGGGGGACCGACTTGATATATCAAGAGGGGGCATAGAAGCAAAGATCATTCTTTGGAATGCATGAATAGTTCAAAATGTTGAGGTTTAGGTTTATGAAACAAGAAATAGGCTATCTGATATAAAAAGTACAATCCTGTGGCTGCCAAAATGCTTTTTTGTAGAGTACCACCAGTCATTGTTTCTTATCTTTCTTTCATAAGCACCCAAGGGCAACAGGGCACCTGGACCAGCTGCCACCACCACCAGCACCATGGTGGGTTGACCGTAGCGACGACCACTACCAGCACCAGTGCCTTACCAGATGGTTCTGCTGCCCCCTGTAAGTCATGTTTATTATTTCTTAATTTATATTCCCACTAATAAAACTGTTCCCCTGTGTATACTTACTAGTTTTTTATCAACTCTGATTGGATGGTGTTTGTAATCCCTCCATTCCCCTGTGTTTTCTATATTTCCTGTTGTCGCATCTGACTTTAACCTGTCTGTAGCTTTCTTCTGCTCTTTTTTTTTGTAAGCTTCTCCTCGCCCCTCATTTACATCTCTTGTTGTGTAGTACTAAGAGGAGAAATGTTTTTTGGTAACATAAAGAGGATCGCAACTAGACCCAACTACTCTAGTCACCAAACATGTTGGTGGTTTTCTTGATCAAACAGTCAAAATGTACGGGGGCAGAGATAGAGTGATCATCATGGTCATGGACCCTCTATGTTGTTCCATACCAGCAGTTCCTATGACAGTGTAGCATGGCAGAAATGCAATACCACAACCAAAACCATATGTTCTTTTGCATTTCCTTCTACCCCTTATTCTTTCATAGCTCTTGCACATAAGGGGTTGCTGGACCACCATTTGTTTTTTCATTTCCCTACACTGTTTTTGCAGTGAGGAGTGCTTGGACACGCCCCCTCTGCCTGCCCCGGATGTTGGGCTTGAAATACGGTCAGACTGCACGTCCGAGCCAACACTTGAAGCTTAGACCTACCCTCACTTTCTTTTCCTTGTAAGCACAGATGTGCATTTTCAGGGAGGTGCCTGGCTCCCAACATAACGCAATCGGGCGCCATCTGTAAGGCTCCTGCCACTGTTGTAACTGTTTATTTTATGTGTTTTTAGCAACTTTCTCCCTTCTTGGTTAATTTGTATTGATTTACCAGTATCTGTGCAAGTCAAGGGAGCTTGCTCTTGATCAAAAGGGGTTGCTGGATCCCCGTTTGTTTTTTCATTTTCCCGCACTGGTTTTGCGCCAAGGAGCGCTTGGACACGCCCCCTCTACCCGCCCTTGATGTTGGGCTTGAAATACAGCCAAACCTAAGGCAAGCTTGTCTGTGCCCATCCATGCTTCGACCGTGCTCCACGCCAGCTAATATGCCAGTCCGACGCCAGACCATGAGCCGCCTATTCGGTATTCGAGGACTGATTTGC
>CAWUFW010028309.1:0-22454 GCA_963921515.1 Calotriton arnoldi | reverse complement strand
GATACCCGGCGTAAAAAAATCCGCCAGGCATGGAAGCGGCAAAAATCCGCCCGCACACACCGTCTGAACACTGACCACGCCATTACGATTACACAAACCGAAAACCGCCATCGGCGGAAAAATCACACAAGATACCGCCCGCCATCGTCCGAGTCGGAGTCAAACCGCCCGCCACGGACGGAAACACGCACGACAACACAAAACCGCCCGCCCTCACGGCCGACACACCGCACGTGAGATTACGATCGCACCGCCATGAGCGCGGGAAAACTACAAATATACCGCCCGCCAGCGCAAACAACGCCGATGAGAATCGACACGGCAGAAGCCATGGCGCCCACGTCCCTGCACAGAAACCATCCGCTGACAAAAACAATCGCACACAACATGGCCAACAAGTCCACACAACAAGGCACGCACAAATACACAAGCACAGTACACATCCCGAAAACACCCCCTGGACAAACAAAAACTACAAAGGCCAGAACACCAGACACAACACACCTGAAAACAACAGACCATGAGGACACACCCACATAGGTAAGTACAAAAGCAGCACTCCCACAGACCACAACCCCTTGCAACATTGCAAACTAGAGAGGAGAGGAGAGGACACAGTGACACAGCAAGGACAGCAGCACACCACAGAAACGCACACATCACAACCACCACCACCACCACCAAACACCGGCACCACAAACCCCCTGCACATTACACAACACACACCGCACCAGCACCACAAACACCATGGCACCACAAAGAATGCCCAAGTTCACGCCCATTGAGCTGACGGTCATGGTCGACGAGATCATCAAGGTGCACCCACAAATCTATGGGAACCTGGTCCAGCACACACCACTAGCCACCAGAAAGAGAATGTGGAACCGGATCGTAGACCAGGTCAATGCAGTCGGGACCCTGCCCAGGAACAGAGTTGAAATCAACAAACGGTGGAATGACGTCAAGAGCCTGGTCAAGAAGAAGGAGAGCAAGAACAGAGAGCTGGCAGCCGTCACTGGCAGAGGGAATCCCGCGCTCTTCAAGACCTTCAAAGCGTGGGAGGAGAAGGTGCGAGTCATTATACATCCGGAGATCCTCGCCGGATTAGCAGGGGGAGTGGAGGCTGGTAAGTACAAACTAATGTATACCAGCACACCGCTATGTACTCACATGCACTACCACCATGCCACAGCTCCCAGGGACAAACACCCCCATGTCCAGCACACAATACACAACACATCACACACACATGCAACAGACACCACCACACACAGCCCAAACCGAACAACTGTAAGATACGTGGGGACATGTGTACACTCAGCCAGCCACGTAACCACCAACAGGTCCCCAAGTATGCCAGAAGCGCCACAACGAGCACCCACCACACCCATGTGTCCGCCATAGCTGCACTAACCGACAAGTAACAGGTAAGTGGCAGGAACACAAAGTGCAGTGGGTGGGAGGGTAGACAGCCCAAGTACAACACACACCAGGCCCCTAGTCCCACAGCACAGCAAGGAGGAGCATCCCCCACCCCCACAGCCACGTGTCAGCCACCGCAGTGCACACCGACAGCTGAAAGGTAGACATCACGATCCACAACAATCGGTGTCAGTGGGTGTCCAGCCACCACCACGACCCACAACACCCCCCCACCCCCACAGACCTGCAACATGGAGCACCCCCGCTTAGAACCATGTGGCATCCAGTACAGTGCACGCCCGAACAACCTGCAGGTGGGAAACTGGACAGGGCTGGATTACTGGAGGCATGAGGACCGTAACACGACCAACACATGGGACATGTCACGTAGCAGACGAACACGCAGCACCGCCCACCGTCACGAACAAGTGAACAATGTGCACACGGACATGAACCACAGACTCACACCTCACATGACCCATCACAGACACAGCAACACCCAAGGAGCCACGTCTGCATGCACAAGTCACACTGAATATAGTACCACACGGCAGCCACTGTGCAACTCATCACACACAACCGAAACACCATTGAAGTCCTGTCCATGTAGCCCCTACTGCCTGTCAACCACACACCCCACAACTACGCCAATGTAAGACAAACAACACTAGACGCAACAGAGCGGAACAACATAAATGCACACGAACACCACTGAACCCATCAAACACAAAGACACACCATGCACATACAACATACCATCCATCCCATCCGTCAGCCCCAGTCTCATGAAAGGCATGTCATCCGCACAGCTGCCACACATACAGCAGTCACGCTAAGATACATGCCCATGACCAACCATGTGCCAGAAGTCAATGAAGCGCACGCCACACTGTGAGCAACAACACACAACATGGGCCACACCCCCACGAGCACTGCAGTGATGCACATGGCACAGGGCAGCACGCACACCAAGGAGATGGGACAACTGCAATACGTTGGCTGGCACACAACCATCACTCACTCATAACGATGCGTCCAATGCCATGTCCAGTAATCACAACAGACAGCAAATATGCAGGCCATGTCAGGCATGCACACACCTCAGACCATGCACTGTCATGCTGCCACAACACATGTCACGTTCGGCACCCATGGCTCACAGCATGTACCCCAAAAGCATATTCCCTCCCAAATGCGAATCTGGGGCATGGCCCCCATGTTGCCATATGCGTTCCTAAGCGTTCCATTTGAACCCCAAAAGCATATTCCCTCCCAAATGCGAATCTGGGGCATGGCCCCCATGTTGCCATATGCGTTCCTAAGCGTCCCATTTGAACACCAAAAGCAAAGTACAAACCAGACCCAGGATGGGCCAGGAGCCCGCATACACCAGAGTCACAATAAGTAGGGGCACAGCAACACACCCATCGGCATGGCCAATCCGTCCCATGCCACATGTGCACAGCACACAGTCCCATTGCCAAGCACACACAACTACAAATGGTACAGCCACACACACGCCTCCGGGAAACCCATGTACGAGATTGCACGAACTGTTAATGTCAGACGACAAATACATACTTCGCCAGGTGCAACACAATAACAAATCTCATTCTCTCCACAGGTGACGAACTGCTGGATGCTGGGGATGGAGACAGCAGCCAGCACAGCCAGCCTACAAGCCCCCAACGAGGACACACGGATGTGGAGGATCTGTCCTCCTCTTCGGACACGGACCACCAAGCAGGCCCATCTGGTGTGGCAGGGCTCAGCCGCTCCCCAGGACCCCTCCTACCCACCAACCCATCATCCAGGGCTGCTGAACATTCCCAGCCCCCTGCTGCCACTGTCGTTGCGGCCACACCCACGGACATTGCGGCCACACCCACGGTCATTGCGGCCACACCCACGGTCATTGCGGCCACTACCACTGCCGCAACCGCCACCATCGCCGCACCGACCACCACCGCCGCCACCACCACCACGTCTTCGCTGGCACCAGCCCCAGCGCAGGTGGTGGCCCGGCCGACTGGATCCACCCTGGGAGCCACAGCGAGGACCGTGGTGAGCAATGTGGCTAGTGGGCAGGCTGGTGGCAGCAGTACTGGTAGGAGGAGCAGGGTCTGGGAAACGCAAGTCTCCCCTGGGAGCCATGCCCTGCCTCAAATGGCCAGAGTCCTTGGGGCCTATGAAGAGGCCCAAGGACAATGGGCCAGGTCTGCTTCAGACACGCAGGAGGTGCTGGGGGTGCTGAGGTCCATGGACGCCCGTATGGGCCAACTCGTGGACCTCATGGGCCAGCTGGTGGTGGCGGTGAGGTCACAGCCAGGGACAGCAGCTCCACCACCGCCACCACCTGCCGGGGCGCAGGGTCGAGCAGCAGTGTCCAGTACCCCTGCGTCCACAGCCAGTGAGCACACCTCACCCCCACCAGCAGGTCGCCACCACACACCCCCTCCCAAACGTGGAAGGGGCCGTCCGAAGTACAAACAGATCTCCCGGGAGGACTACGCACGCTCCAGACGCAAGTGAGGCAGCCAGCCAGCCTTCCTTGACCACCCACTGCATTGACTTGGACTACGATCCCACTCCACACAGCCATCTGGATGGCATGTGTCTGTTGGACCATGGACATGGAACAAGTGGGTACACCCTGAGCATCACGCAGCCGTGACCGACAGCTCATTGTCACTGCACGCACCACTTTTGTCATCACCTCGCACACAATCACATGTCACAGTTTGAAATAAATGCACCTCTTACACAAACTGCTGTTTGTGCCCTGTGTTTTATTTGTACGGAATACAACGGCCACCTTGGGCGGAAAGGCACCTGATGCGTGGCATGGCAATGGAACCGGAGGGCCTGTAGGGACCTAGGGGTGGGAGACAGAACAGGAGCACATTCAATGAGTGTGTCACACACCCATCACACAGTACATGTCAACAACTACAAGCAATGTACACACATCGCACAGAGCAATAGGGCACAATGCCACAGCCACCAACAGTGGCATACTACCCTGGCCATGGAGCGTTGACACACAGCACGCAGTGAACAAACGGCCACCCTGACACAGCACACACACACCTGCACAGATACAGCCACATCAGCCGTCGTACATGGACACTCACCGTCAAGTGAAGTAGTGGGCGATGAGCTGCTGCCGCACATTACCAGCTTCCTCCTCTCCGCTGTCCTCCTCACTCGAGCTGTCCTGGTCTGCGGGCTGGGGCCCTGGTTGATCTCCGTCATCCACGATGAGGGGGATCTGCTTCCGAATGGCCAGATTGTGCAGCATGCAGCACGCCACCACTATCTGGCACACCTTCTGTGGGGAGTACGCCAGCGCACCCCCGGTGCGGTCCAGGCACCTGAACCTGGACTTGAGGAGGCCAAAGGTACGCTCGACCACACGTCTGGTCCTCCCATGTGCCTCATTGTAGCGATCGTCTGCTGGGGTGCGAGGATTCCTCAATGGACTGAGCAGCCATGCCCCATTCGGGTACGCAGAGTCACCTGGGTGTGAGGGACACAGAGAACCGTTGCTATTCCAACTGGACAGGGGACAGCATCGCACAACCAGCACGCTACACCACTCCACATACTCACCGACAATACAGCCACGATCCTGTTGCAGATTGGACATCAGTCGTGGCAAGATGCTGTTGCGCATTATGTGTGCATCATGGGCCGAGCCTGGGAACTTTGCACACACGTGGGTGATCACCATGTCCGCAAGGCACACCACTTGCACATTCAGGGAGTGCGTGTGCTTCCTGTTGCGGTACAGGTGCTCAGTGGCCTGTGGTGGAACAAGGCCAACATGTGTGCAGTCAATGGCTCCAACGACGTGTGGGATTCTGCCAAGGGCATAGAATGCACCCTTCACTGCCGCCAATTCACGAGTCCTGGGGAAGCGGATGTACCTGTTTCGGTACAGCATCATGGCTGCCAGTACATCCCTCAGCACCTTGCTGAACATGGGCTGGGACATCCCTCCTCCACTGCCCACTGTGTGCTGGAATGACCCAGTGGCGAAGAAATGCATGGCGGCCATCACCTTAGCCGTGGGGGTGACAGCTGTCGGATACACCCTGCGGGGACGGAGATGGGGTTCCAACATGGCACACAGTCGATGCAGGGTTGGCCTGTCCAGCCGAAACTTCCTAATGACCTCTGTATCGTCCATGTCCGCCAGCAATTGGTATGGGCGGTCAATGTTCGGTCTCCGCCTAGGGAAAATGGCAGTGGACACATGTCAAAGCAACACAACACATAGCAATTTCGCATACACATCACTGACATGACTGAGCAAGCACATGAGCCACAGCCCAGCTGTCAAGCTGGGACGGCACGGCCACAATACACTTACACAGGTCTCCCAACAATGGCAATGGCTAGTGATACAAACCACTGCCATGTGCATGCACATGGGGTTCTAGGCCCCAATGACTTGCGGGGCGTGCTGATGGGGACTGACTGCATATTCGTCAAGCGGCAACGCCACGGCAACATGAATGTCTGCTGAGCATGGCACTGCTTCCGAGGCTGGATGAGTATGGCACCCGACGACGACGATGTGGGCACAGGCTGAGCGGCCAAAACAAGTGGGACCTGTGGCACGAGGGGATATGAGACAGTAGTAGGTGTCAGCACTGCACCCTATGTACAGCACTGTACGGATCACACCTCCCGAAACATTGACAGGTGTCCACATTGACAGCCCCATGCCAAGACGGCTGTGTGCTTGCAGTCACACGTCACAGGTGAGAGGTTACATTGCACGTGCCAGGTGGCAGACGTACATAGTGGGAGCTGGCATGTGTGTGCATGTGTCTCCTGTTCAGGATCCACCAGATGGGCGCTGACTCTGTACTGAGCATTGGACACAGCATGTTCCGTGGAAGGCTTGTGTGTGTGGGATGGTGGCACTGGATGTGCCTCCGTTGGGTGGGGGGCCATGCACAGGGCGGGTACGTCGATAATTGCGCATTGTTGGTTACGGTGGGTGCACCCACTAAGATGTGTTGCCCTGTGTTCAATTCCTATGTCCGCATGATGATGGACTGTAGATGTGGGCAGACTACACATTGGTCGATGTGCTGTCTATATGCATGTGCCTTCACACCAGGCACAGCTGCCCCTGCACATGTGACCCCTGCTGGACTCGCTGCTGGGTCTGTGGAGCTGATGCACCTTCTGTGCATGGGGCGGACAGCTCTCCTCACTTCCCTCATTGCGCATGTCATGACTTTGCCGCAGGTGACATGGATCATGGAGGGCCCACATGTACGCGTGGGTAGGCTACACATGATTGTTCACTGGTCGCCACCCCCAGTCAGTGTTTCGAATGGGAAGGTTGTCGTGCTGGTGGTATGTTCGATGTGGCGGATGGGCGGGCCTAGGTGCGGGCTTACATTCCGGACATGGGGGGTAGTTGGATTGGCGACTAGTTGCAGTACACACGGGACACGTCTCTTCCTTTCCACATCTGGGTCATCCCTTGTACTCACTGACAGTGATACAGTCATCTTCGCCCCAGCCCTCATGTCCTCCCCTCGCTCCCCCAATATGCATGTGCACCTGCGAGGCTAGCGCTTGCACAGGCAGCCCCAAGCTCGCACCAGAGAGGGCAAGGAGTGTATGTGTGGGTCCAGTTGCACGAGTGGGCTGTCTCATGGTATGATGTGTTGCGGAACGCCGTCCACCTGCGTGGTGCCCCAAATGGAGACCCGGCCTGCATGGACTATGCATCACAGTCTTCGCCTTCCGGATCCGCCACCTGCGACACCCAGTGGCTGTGGCTGCCCTTGCGGCCAGGCCGCGTCCGTCTGTGACTGATGGCCCACACATTCACTCTTTGGCCTCTCTGGGGAGGGCTCGGGGTGGTGGCGCACGCGCTTGCACTTAGTCGCAATGGCATGTGGCGTGGTTGGTATAATGGGCAATGGATGGGATGGTGCGAGCCACCTCCCGTGACGTCAGTGCTGCTCGTGCTGTGGTGCGTCCCCCTACACTTCCATTTGACTTGTGCCATGCTAGACGTTGAGGTTCTATTGCCTGCGTGATATGACCAGGAGGAGCGCGAGGAGACCTCTCACACACCATGCTCCACTGCCATCCCGTGCCCTGTATCGCCTGTGCGGATTGACTATGTTGGGGTTACACCTGGTCGACCGGGGCTGTGTGTGCCTTGTCAAGGGGCATGGCGGGCGCACAACATGATCCAGCTTGTCCACAGAGGGTGGGCTGAGGTGCGCCTGGTACCGCTTTGTACGTGTGCCCGGATGCTGTGCACACACGTGTTCACTCCCCCCCCGACAGGTGTCCTCTCACAATGCCCAGGGAAGCGGTGGTGTACTGTTCATGACCCCTCCCAACACAGCGTGCTCCAACTTGGCATGTGCGCATCTACCCGTCACACCCACCCACCTGAGCACTGCGTCCATACGACTTCACACGACACATGTGTGTCTTCCACAGTTGTGCTACTCATTTGCGTTGACATCCAATACCAGTGGACTACATGGTCATGTCACGACTGCCGTGTACTTCACATACTCTCATCCTCTCTCATTTGTACTTGTGAAATGAGTCAGCGGAGACAGTTTTGGTTTCAAACATTATATTGAGTCTTCTGTCCTCTGTGATGCAGTATAGTGGACACTACTGGCAGCGGAATACATGTTGAGGATATACTGAGCATGATTGCAAATGGGATAGGGTGTGGGGTTACATGTGATTGGCTGTTGCATGTGGGATGTGGGCTTCAGAGTTACATCTGCTTGGCCAAGGCTGTGCTAATGTACATTTACGTATAGCTGCGGAGCTGCGGACTTTGACACAGACGGTATACATGTAGCCTACCAGACCTCTTGGCATCATGGGCACAGTCCATCTCAGTTCCATGTGACAGGTTTGCTGCGGTTGTTCCTCATGCACGCGTGCATGTGAGATGACATCAGGGCATGTGCTTGCGTGCATGCAGCGGCGTGCCACTTGTTGTTGCAATGTGGTGGTTACTGGACATGTCACAGTCACTGGGGTCGTGTTGTTGTTGTATGCACTTGTCGTCCATGCAAGGGTCCTGGTATGGGATTCAGGGGCGGGGGTGGGAGGGGTGCAGCACCCACAGACTCCAGGCGACCTATTCATGTCCACTGAGCGGTGTGTGTGTCCATGGGCGCTGGATCCATGTCGTGTCCTGGTTGTTCGTGCAGTTCCGTCCATGTGGGTGCGATACACAGACCCCATGCCACTGCCTCCCACGATGCATGCGGTGTTCCTGGATGTGATGGGGAACAGTGTGCATGTCCCGGTCATATCCGATGTCATGGCGATGTCGTTGATGGTGTGGTTACAGTTGCCGGTCGTTTGGTATGGCTGTTGTGGTGGTGACTGGCCAGTCCGTGCGGAAGCTAAGCATGGGTGCGGGGTTGGCCATCATAGGTCAATCGGGGAACCTGCGTTGTGGTCCGACGAATTTACAGGTTGTCAGGTATGCGATGCCGTCCAGCAGGGCTTCCATGTCATTGGTGGTGTACATGTTTGCCAGCCAATGTAGCGGATGGTGGCTGTCAAGGTGTTGTTCGTAAGTTGTCCCTTGGAGGACCATGATGGGGCATGCTGGGTGACATTCGATGTAGCTGTTCTCGATGATCCGTCGTGTGGAGGCACAGTGGTCCCATTTCAGTGCGGGTGCGATGTTGGCCACATACGCCATGCCCCCATAGGCAGAGCAGGCCCTGTCGTGTGCGTCCAGAGGGAGGAGTAGTGGTAGCAGGTCCGCCTTTAGACATGCCGGGTTGGAGAGGCATATCTCCACGGGATGATGGTAGGGACACCTCCGACAGTAGAAGACGGGCATGACGCAGCTGAACAATGTGATGCGGTAAGTCAGTCGGTAACTTACGTTCAGCAGGGACAGGAGATCGCATCCCAATATATGTATCAGGTTGGTTTTGTACAGCTTGAGCTGTCCGGCGTAGTTGGGTAGGTGTGTTGCGGTTGCCATTTCGCAGCGGTGCGTTGTGGTGGCGTGCTCCGGCTGTGTGTGCAGTCTGCAATGTGCACGCTCCGAGGTTGCTGTGAGCTCTGTGTAGTCGTAGGGAGACAGGACTTGTGTTCTGTTGGCTTGTGCGGAGGACATGGGCCCTCATCCCACATGCTTCTCAGACAGTTCAAGGTCAGTGATGTGTGACTCCTTCCAATTAACTTGCATGTGGCCGACATGGGGGAGTGTTATTTTTTTCCTCCCCGTCCGTTGTGTGCTTCTGTGATATGCGCTATCTGCCCTGTGGTCGGTCTCCTCGGCATGCCTGTGTTGGTCTTTTCTTGGACAATGGCTGTATTCACCGGCTTCTTTCGTAGGGCTGTGGTTTCGGAGTTGGAATGGAAGGTCATTCAGTGCTGTCTGCTCTCCCTTGTGTGGGCGGCAGGCTGCCTTTCCGCTCTGCGTTGGGCCTTGTGTGTGAATGTTATTCTTGGGCCAACTGTTGTCGGTCCCCGGGCTCTTTGGTGTTCCGTTTTATATGTCTTGTTCATATGTGCAGGGTGGTATGGGTGTTTCAGTGTGGTTCTGGCGTTCCTCTTCCCGAAGGGGCCCTGCTTCTCCTAGTTGGTGTTGCCGCCGCTGTGTGCTACGCCATGTTTGTTACACTGGGGTGTGTCCTGCTGTTGCGTGACTTCACTGACATGTGTGCGTCGGTTGTGTGGCGTTGGGTGTTGTCCGTGACTTGGGCGTTGGGGACATGTCTGTGGCAGGCCTGTCACGTTTCCTGTGTGTTCGGGGTGGGGCTGATGTGTGTGCTGCTTGGTTGTGTCCCTGTGTCTGTGTGCGACGCATGCATGGCGCTGCGGTTGGCCTCTGCGTTGTGCGCATGTGTGGCGGCGTCATCGCCGCTTTGGGGCCGTGACGGGGTGGTTGGTTCCTAGTCCCAGGTGGTGTGTACACATGTGTTACGCGATGTTACGATTTGGCCTGTGTGTCATATGTGGATGCAATGGTGGATGTGTAGTGTACACGCGCTGGTGGGGGTTGTCCGCTTTTTCCGCCCTTGCACTGTGTGCGCTGTTTGCGTGCACTTGTTGTGTGTGTGCCTACCTGCGTCTCCGCGGTACGTTGCGTCCTTGGTGGTGCATCAGCAAGAGCATGGGGAGGGCCTGCAGTGCTGGATTCATGCTCGGGGAGCCGCTTCTTCGTTGTCCGTGCTCGGCGTCCGTGTTACCGCTTCGGTTTGTCGTACGGTATCTCTTAGCCGTGGGAGCCGTTTGTTTGCGGCATCGTAATTTATACGCCGGGCGGGACGTGATTTCGTCGGACGGTGTGTGTCAATTGTGCTGCGCCGCAAAGTGTACGGACGCACTTTGATGGCGGACGGTGTTGCTGGCTTGCCGGCGGTGTTTGGCCTACTTTTCGCATCGTAATTGGGCGGGCGTGTGGACTGCTGCGTGCCGGCGGTAACTGGTGGTTTTTGCATCCGCCAGCACGGCGGTTGTGCTTCCGCCCGCCATCGTAATGACCCCCTATATTCTCAAAATTATATTAACTAATAAACACAATAATAAATACATTTAAAAAGCACAACACGATTAACACATACAATAATAAGTGACATAATTATAAAACACTAATTAACTATTTTCTTATTTATTATTCCTTAAATAACTTTCTACCCTATAGTTCTACAAGTACACAACACATATCTAAAATTAATTCTTCAAATGATATTATTTACACATATTACATAATTAAATATTTATTAAAATATGAATAATTAACTATTACTAAAATTTGTATACCTCCCCACCCTTTATTAATACAAAACAAACAACCCACACCTAATATAGAAATGTAAAAATATATTATTTACATAATTGTCTTATATTTTTTTGTAACACTTTATTTTTCCATTTTAGCAAGTATGGTACAGTACAAACTCATCATACAATTGTCACATGTTGTTCGTTATGCTCCATCCCTGTTTACAAATACTGCTACACAAAAAGCCGCAGCCGGTTCTATTCTAAAGCGTGCGTGACCAAATCCCCTAAGGCCTGAAGGAGTTGCCTTCTACTCGGCAGTGAACGCTATGTTTATGCTTAACCTTTTGGGGTTCTGCGATTATATATTATTGTTCAGATTGTGGGTCAGTTGATTCCTGTAGTTCAATTAGGTATGTGGGTAGCGGCTGCCAAATATCTCGTGGTCTAGATGTTGGTGGCTGTAATTGTGCATAAAGTTCACTATTCGTGTTACAGTGTATTAGGCTCTTAAGCCATGCCTTTTGCCCCGGTGGGTGCCTGCTTTTCCAGTGTATGTCCACTTCCCTTTTAATGAGCATTAGCGCTATGGCCACGAAATGTCGCCCTGTTTTTGCGACGTCATGTACGAACCCCAGTAGTGCCTGCAGTGGAGCGGATGTGAGCTCAAATTGTGTAATGCGTGACAATTCCGTAAATATGGTTCTCCAGTGCTTAGACAGTTTTTCACAAGTCCATGTCATATGAACAAAGTCTGCAGACGGAGAGTGACATTTGGGACATTTGTGTGGACGGGATGGGTCCATCCAGTGCACTTTGGTTGGTGTAACGTATACACGCCATAGGAACTTAAAGTGTAGCAACGTTTGACTGTGGTTAAGTGAAACCTTGTGTGTCTGCATACAGTAGTGTTCACATTGAAAGTCAGATAATGAGTGAACCAGATCCCATTCCCACGCAGCGCACACTTCTGCATCTCGGGCAGGGAGCAGTGCTATGCATGATTTGTACAGTTTGGAAATCAGGTGGTCACCACCCGTATCTGTGATGAGTAATGTCAAGGGTGAGAATTCGACCGGCTCGAGGGGGTAGCTGGGGATCTGGGCCTTAAGCCCTCCTTGCAGCTGCCGCAGTACAAATTGGTCCATCAGGGGAGCTTCTCGGAAGCGGGCGTTCTCTGTCCGAGAAAAAAAAGTGCTCATCAGGGAACAGATCTCCTAAAGTGTTCAAGGAGTACCTGGAGAGAGTTCGCTTTACCAGGGTCTCCTGTGTGATGGGCAGCCAAGTATTCACAGCCAGGGGAAGAGCAGATGAGTACATTAAGTGCCCCCCATTGCCCTAATCAGTCTTTTCTAGGCACAGCTGGTCGTGGAGACTGTCTGGATGTCATGCAGGTCACATGGCAGTCCCGCCGGCAGCAATGCAATCAGTGGGATGGGGTCCCTGAGGTCCACTTCCAGTTTGGCGTACGGTATCCTGGCATCTGGGTGATACAAATGTCTAGCAAAACTGCGCTAGGCTACCAGATAGTATATGTGGAAATTTGGGACACCAAAGCTTCTGCCCTCGTATGGTACTGTCAAAGTATCCCAGCTGATCCTTTGCTGTTTTCCACCCCATATAAATCGTAATAACAGTGTTCGAATTGCTGCAAAAAATGCGTTAGTCAACGGGATTAGAATATTGTGAAACAGGTATAGAAATTGGGGCAGCACTGCCATTTTAATAACCTGCCTGGTTAGTGGCAGCCTCAACCACCGCTCAACTCGACCAGACAGTTTTTCCAGCACCGGTCCATAGTTGAGCCGTACTATTTGGTTTGATTCTCTATGGATAAATATCACCAGGTATTTGACTGATTCTTCACACCACATTAGCGGAAATTCAGTATCCCTACTACAGGGGGCTGATGTCAGAGGAAAGATCTCGGATTTGGCCCAGTTTATGTGCAGCCCAGGCAAGGCACCATATCTGATTACTTCTCTAAACACCGGCCCCAGATTGTTTCTCGGGTGCCACACGTAGAGAATAATGTCATCTGCATAAAGTCTGATTAGGAGCAGGCCAGTTTTAAACTGCAGCCCTCTGTGGAGGTGACGCCCCTGTAAGTGACGCACCAGGGGGTCCAACTCTATAACAAACAATAGGAGAGAGAGTGGGCACCCCTGCCATGTTCCCTGTGTAGGAGAGAAAGAAGATGTCAACATTCCATTTAAACGAATGCACGCGGTGGGCTTTGTATATAATAGTTTGATAAGTGAAGTGCAGCCTAGCGGGATCCCCATTCTGGCCAGTGTGGCCGGCAGGAATGGCCATTCCAAGGAATCGAATGCTTCCTCAGCATCCAGCAATGCCTCTGCAGCCGGGACGGTGGGTGAGATTCTATGGAGGACTGCAAGGACTGTACGCAGGTTCCTGGCAGAGGAATTGTGTGGGAGGAATCCGGATTGGGCTGTGGACATTATATGTAACCCTGGGCGTAGTTCGCGTAGTCGCGCTACGCGAAGATGTTAAAGAGCTCCGCGTAGCTATGCGAGCATGCGTAGTTGCTTGCCGTGCCCGTTCGCGATGCGTTTTTCTTGTCCGGGAACATGTTGTGCGTGTTCGGGACGCTGTTTGCATGCTCGGGGGATGAACTTGCCCATGCGGTCGCCTATGGGCGCGGCCATCTTGTTTTTCACTTGTCCCGCCCGTTCGCGATGCCTTATTTCCTGTTCCGGGTCGCGTATAGCATGCTCGCGATGCGCATTTCATGTTCGGGAACGCGTCGTACGTGTTCGCGGTGCTTTTTGCGTGCTCGGGGGAAATATCGCACGAACTTACCCACGCGGTCGCGATGGGCGCGGCCATCTTGTTTTTCACTCTATGCTATGGTTCTGGGCCTGCTTTTCTATCCTCCCTCAATCTTTGCAATCCTTAGTTTTTTACACTGTTTTTCAATTTTTTTTATTTATTATCTATCTCTCTCTGTCCCTAAGTCTATATTTTGCATTTATTTCTACTTTTACTGTGTTTTTTTACTTTTCTACTGTTTTATATTACTTCCTTCTTTAAGCTCCTACTTCTTCCCCTAACTTTATTTTTTCCTTCTAACTTTTCTTTTCCGCCTCCCACACACCCCAGAACCATGGCGAAGGGTAGCACTACCGGCTCCAAGGGCAAGGCGCGTGCGCCCAAGAGCCGCCTGCCTTGCGGCAGACTGCGCCCTGCAGGGGTGCAAGCCCGGCAGCTATTTTTTGCAAGGCGGAGGCGGCTGCCCATGTTTTTTTTGTGCAGCGCCACCTCCCCTTGACCTTGGCAGCAGGCGGCAGGCCAGGCTCCGGGTACCCTACCCAGGAGCGTCACCGCTGGTGGGCGAAGGTGCGCCGGGCAGTGTTTCGCTGCTCAGGGGTCCGGCGCACCCATAACCAGCTGGCCCACCGGTGGTCAGACATCCTGGACCGGGAGCAGGACCTGTTGGACCTGCTAGGTGTCGAGGTCGTGGGGCTTGGTGAGTAGCTAATATATAGTAGTATAAGTATTGTGTATAATTTTTTTACGAATAACAAGAATACTGCTGCTTACATTGCAGGTAAATTACGTTTCAAAATCTTCTGTGATTGTAGGACACAGGTGCTCGGCGCTACTCTTACTTGTTTGCAACTTTGCGCTCGCTTGGGCTGATTATTATGTAAGAGTTTACTTTAGAGAACTTAAGTTAGGTAATGCTATTGCTAGAGAGACTCTAGTCCTTCCTTTGTCCTCCTGTCAAATAGTGGTGGATGGATTGATACTAGGTTTAGTTAGTATTAGTTGATAATTTTTTAGCGGTCTGCGTGACGCATCCTCTGTCACTGAGTGCTGCTTACCCCAGTCCTTAGTAGAACCTTTTGTAGTTTGTTTAGTGAGTGGTAGGCTTAGCAGTGTCAGTCAGTAGCAGAACATCAGACGCAACCAACCAACAATTTGGTGTATGCACAAATTTATGCATGTGTCCTCCATCTCATCTATGCATTTTTGAGGGCTAAAAAAAATGGAAATGCAGACTTAGTGAACAATTGGCCCGTCTGGAATAGGTGGGCTAGGTCAGGTGGTACTTAGGCTTAGTTAGTATTCTGGATTCGAATCAATCAGAATGGAACACTGGATTAGTGTTCATAAATAAGTAGACGGTCCGTGAATCCCGCAAGCCAGTAGTCGATCTGATTAGATAGGTCAATTTTATTGCAATTATTGTTTCCTAAAATGTTTTTTGAGCGTTTTTGAAAATAATTTATTTGTTTCACAGCAATCATTAATGTTTGTCTCTTTCTTTATTATATCTTAAATGATCACTGATCAGCAGCACCCAGGGGCAAGAAGACGGGGTCCGAGTCGGCGGGACAACCAGAGGACCGCTCCTCTACCGAGGGCCCTGCTGCTGGCCCCAGTAAGTCCTCCAGTGGTTAATATTAACAATTATATTTCCCTAACTTTTACTGCACCTTATTTTTTCCGAACTATTAATTCTGGTTCCACTTCCTAATTCTATTTTTTACAAAAGCTTCTTTGATCTTGACTATCTGTTTCTAAATTCTGGTTATCCCTGCCTCTAAGTTCTAACTGCCTCTGCTATGACTCTCTGTACTACTACTATTAGTCTGTCTGTAGCTAAGCTTGCCCAGTTTGCCACTCTTTATTTTACGGTTTTGAATAAAACTCAGATTGACCAATAGCTCTAGCCACTGAGTCCAGTCCTTTGGGTTGTCCTCTTCTAGTCTTCTTAATCTTGAGGCTTTGACAATTACCACCAACAAAATGCCCAACCAGATATTTGACTATTTTTGATAGGATATAGTACATACTACTACTGTTGTGGGGATTCTGCACAGCCACATACAGAACTATGCACAAGAAAATAGGATGTTGGTGATGGGAGGTTGGACCTTCCTCACACCTCAGTCAGAAGTGAACCCACAATCCCCTGACCGACTAGCTATAGTGTCTCATTAGGTCCCCGAACCCCCACCCGAAGATACCCAATGATTACACAACCCAGAACATAACACCCTTTCGCTCACTCACTCGTGTAAGTCCACCACCACACCAAATACCACAGAGTCTATGTGTAAGTTCAAAAGGTTTATTTTCAACTAACAAGCTCTGTACGTTGTTCTATAAAATTCAGTGTACTACAGCCAGCTCCAACAGCAAAATGCATAAGATTAAAACAATAAACATTGTTACAAGTGCATGATAGAAGACAAAAGATCTGTGCGAATTCTGGGAGACCCCTCACCGTAGAACGTAGAAGTACTGGTTACATGCATCATAAGCTCTGCAAATCTCTGGTTCGTAGAAGGGAATCTTCTGCCTGTTATGAGAAAAATGGTGCGAGTTAGATAGTATAATGCAAGCATTTCTCAGTCATGCCAAAAAGTGTAACATGTTACTTATGGCTAAGCAATACGGACTAACCAAACTCCATAACAAAGTGGCTTGTTTTTCGACCTCTTGTACGCAACGCTCAGACAGTAGCTGTATGAGCTCATGTGGGCTCAAAGGCGTCTTACTGCACAACAAGCTTCGAGGTAACATGCGCAAAAGACATGAAGCTAAAATGGTTGCATGGCTCAGGCTAACTTTGCAAAGAGTAGAGTAGACTATAATAATGACCCTAGGGACCATAACACTACTAGTGTCTACTGACTCTACTCTAGTACCCGATTTGGACTAGTGATGTAAGTTATATATGTATGTATTAACTTTTTTTTCAATCTTGCTAGTGAAAACGAATAAATAGGGGGAGGTGTACAGGCATCTAAAAATGTGTAATGTTTTTTCTAGGCGTACTACCGACCACCAGTGCCGGCAGGGCCAGCAGCGATGGCGATGCGGCCATTCCGGAGGGGGCAGGAGATGCGGCACCTGCAGGAGATACAGGGGGTGAGTCAGCAGCAGTGGCGGGCGGTGGTAAGTTATATTCATTACTTATTGACATTACACTAGCTGGAAGGGTGTTCACTTCACTCACTGTACTGTTGAGACTTATTAAGCATGAAGTTATTGTGAACATTATACAACGGTTGAAGAAGACACCCTTTACTTAGCATTAGCAATGCATTAGCAATAGCATTAGCAGCGTGAGTTGAGTAACCAATGGCCTCTTCTATCTGACTCCAACTCAGCTGTGAAAGTTTTATGGAGAAGACCAAAAGTCAGATCAGATGACCTTGATGGATGTGTTGAACAAAAAGGGAAAGAAGGGTGGAAGGAGGAAGGACGGGAGAGATGTAATATGACTGGCAGAGAAGGATACGTTGGAAGTAAACTATGGATTACGGCCAAATACAGGTAAGTAAACATAAAAATAAATAAAGCGAATTTCATTGTGCGCACTGCACCGCCAAATGCGATGCAGTGCGCGCAATGAAATTAGTTTTATTTATTTATATGTTTACTTACCTGTAATTGGCTGTAATCCATAGTTTACTTCCCCCCACCCTGCCCCTCCCCCTCCCCACGTCACCGCCCGGCAGCACTCCCACCACCGACTGCTACTGACCTTATGTCATCATCCCATATATAAGCAATGATCATTGGATCAGATATATAATCTGCCTTTTTGTAGTAGCCAGGGCAGGGTGAAAGTGAAATTGAGCAATTGCCCTTCATGTAACAGAGAGAGTATGGCCAGTGCCACCCGTAATAGAAAAATACGAGCTTCCCCACCTGCAGACAGTAGTAAATAAAACTAACGTGAGTCTGCGTCATGACTCGTATGTTAGTCTTGGGTGCAAGCTTAGCTGACTGAGCTGGCATGCCGGCTACAACAAGGTTATGAAATTTTGCTAAACTAGAGATAAGAAGAAGACTGGTATACTGTGTACTGGAGTCCATAGTGCTAGTATAATGCCTGAAACTCCCACAAATGTTAGAGGCCGAGGAAGTGGGAGGATAGATTATTACCACAAATGTTATGTACTGGGCTTGCTAGTGCTACTGTGCCATTATGTGTTGAATTAATTTTGTGTTACTGTTTTGCTAAGAGTATTGGTTACAACAATATTCTTTTTCTTTCTTGATATAGATCCTCCTTCCCAAGAAAAACCAACACGGAAGGAGTTGACAGCCAGGGCCCGGCGCCGGAAACTGGAGGCCATCTGCCAAGAGTACCGGCGGCTGGTGGCTCAGGCGGAGGAGGATGCGGCAGTAGCTGCAGCCTCCTTCAATGACCCGGGCCCCAGCCAGGCCCCGCCTCCAATGGTACAGCCTGCCACCGCAATTCCTTAACATCCAGCACTGCTGCCCCCCACCCTGGATGCCACTGCAGGGCATTTCGCCGCCAGATGCTCCTCTGGATGGCACGCCTAGAGGAGCACCTAGAGGAGCGGGTCAAGATCCTTGTGGACAAACACCTGAAAGCCCGCCGAATCTAAGAACTATCTAGGACCCCGTTGGATTGCCCCTTTCTTATTCCTTTTGTTGGTGGGTGGGAATTGGGCGTTGGGGTTTATGGACATTGTTTGGACTTTTTCGTTTTGGACATTGGTTGGGGTTAGGGAGAGGGGTGGGTCAGGTGTGGGATAGTTTATTTTTGTTAGGGTAATAAATTATATTTATACTTAAACATACGATGTTAATGTTTTGTGGGGGTTACTGTTTTACGAATTTACGGTGAATAGACATTATATCGAATAATAAATATCGAATTGTAGTAATATCGAAGTTTTAATATCGAATGTTAGATAATGTCGAATACATGAATATCGCAATCAAAAATATCGTTATTTTATTTCTTTAAAAAATATCGAAGTACAAAATATCGAATAAGTAATATCATAAGTAGATAATATCGAATTGTTAGTATTGTAAAAAATATCGAAAAAAATATATAGAAACTGTAAATTATTAGTCAATAATTAAATATTATGTATTGTTATTAATTTTGTATTATAAAAAATGTTTTAATATTAGTGTGAAAATGTATATAAAAAAAATTGTAACATATGTTTTAGGAGCGGGATGTTTAGTTATTAGGGGTAAAGGGTGGGGAGTATTTAAAAAATATTAGTGTAAATTTAGATATTAATTTAAAATTTTTAGAAATTAGAAATTAATTTAAAAAATGAAATTTATATTAAATATGTAAAATATATGTTTTCTTTTAGGAGCGGGATGTTGGGTTATTAGGGGATAAGGGTGGGGAGTATTTGAAAAATATCAGTATAAATTTAGATATTAATTTAAAAATTTTAGAAATTCGAAATTATTTTAATAAACGAAATTTATATAAAAAAATAAAAATATATTTTTTGTTTTAGTAGTGGGATGTTGGGTTATTAGGGGATAATGGTGTGGAGTATTTTAAAGATATCAGTGTAAATTTAGATATGAATTTAAAAAATTTAGAAATTAGAAAATAATTTAAAAAACGAAATTTATATTAAAAAGTTAAAATATATGTTTTGTTTTAGGAGGTGATGTTTCGTTATTAGGGGATAAGGGTGGGAAGTGTTATTTAAATAATATTTCAAAAATATTTATTAAGTAGAAATTTAAAAAATTGCAAATATTTAGAAGAAATAAAGTAATTTATAAATATAAATAGTAAGTTGTTTTTAGTACTGGGATGTTGGGTTATTAGGGGAAAATGGTAAAGTTGTTAATATTGTAAAACATATATATTTAGTGTCCAGCGTGTTCTTGACTTCATAATTACTGTAGTGGGAATAGTAATTTTTATGTGTTTAATGTCCAGCACCTTCCCTGAGTTAATATTTACTGGAGTGGGAATAGTAATTTATATATGTTTAATGACCAGCAACTTACTTGAGTTAATACTAACTGCAGTGGGAATACTAATTTATATATGTTTAATGTCCAGCACCTTCCCTGACTTAATTTTGACTGAAGTGGGAATAGTAATTTTATATGTTTAATGTCCAGCACCTTACTTGAGTTAATACTAACTGCAGTGGGAATACTAATTTATATATGTTTAATGTCCAGCACCTTCCCTGACTTAATTTTGACTGAAGTGGGAATAGTAATTTTATATGTTTAGTGTCCAGCATATTCCCTGACTTAATTTTGACTGGAGTGGGAATATTAATTTTATATGTTTAGTGTCCAGCACCTTCCCTGAGTTCATATTTACTGGAGTGGGAATAGTAATTTATATATGTTTAATGTCCAGCACCTTCCTTGAGTTAATACTTACTGGAGTGGGAATAGTAATTTATATATGTTTAATGTCCAGCACCTTCCTTGAGTTAATACTTACTGGAGTGGGAATAGTAATTTATATATGTTTAATGTCCAGCACCTTCCCTGACTTAATTTTGACTGAAGTGGGAATAGTAATTTTATATGTTTAGTGTCCAGCACCTTCCCTGAGTTAATATTTACTGGAGTGGGAATAGTAATTTATATATGTTTACTGTCCAGCACCTTCCTTGAGTTAATACTTACTGGACTGGGAATAGTAATTTATATATGTTTAATGTCCAGCACCTTCCCTGACTAGAAGGCCCATTACGATACCGGGCGTGAAAAAATCCGCCAGGCATGAAAGCGGCAAAAATCCGCCCGCACACACCGTCTGAACACCGACCACGCCATTACGAATACACAAACCGAAAACCGCCATCGGCGGAAAACCACACAAGATACCGCCCGCCCTCGTCCGAGTCGGAGTCAAACCGCCCGCCACGGACGGAAACACGCACGACAACACAAAACCGCCCGCCCTCACGGCCGACACACCGCACGTGAAATTACGATCGCACCGCCATGAGCGCGGGTAAACCACAAATATACCGCCCGCCAGCGCAAACAACGCCGATGAGAATTGACACGGCAGAAGCCATGGCGCCCACGTCCCTGCACAGAAACCATCCGCTGACAAAAACAATCGCACACAACATGGCCAACAAGTCCACACAGCAAGGCACGCACAAATACACAAGCACAGTACACATCCCGAAAACACCCCCCGGACAAACAAAAAATACAAAGGCCAGAACACCAGACACAACACACCTGAAAACAACAGACCATGAGGACACACCCACATAGGTAAGTACAAAAGCAGCACTCCCACAGACCACAACCCCTTGCAACATTGCAAACTAGAGAGGAGAGGAGAGGACACAGTGACACAGCAAGGACAGCAGCACACCACAGAAACGCACACATCACAACCACCACCACCACCACCACCAAACACCGGCACCACAAACCCCCTGCACATTACACAACACACACCGCACCAGCACCACAAACACCATGGCACCACAAAGAATGCCCAAGTTCACGCCCATTGAGCTGACGGTCATGGTCGACGAGATTATCAAGGTGCACCCACAAATCTATGGGAACCTGGTCCAGCACACACCACTAGCCACCAGAAACAGAATGTGGAACCGGATCGTAGACCAGGTCAATGCAGTCGGGACCCTGCCCAGGAACAGAGTTGAAATCAACAAACGGTGGAATGACGTCAAGAGCCTGGTCAAGAAGAAGGAGAGCAAGAACAGAGAGCTGGCTGCCGTCACTGGCGGAGGGAATCCCGCGCTCTTCAAGACCTTCAAAGCGTGGGAGGAGAAGGTGCGAGTCATTATACATCCGGAGATCCTCGCCGGATTAGCAGGGGAGTGGAGGCTGGTAAGTACAAACTAATGTATACCAGCACACCGCTATGTACTCACATGCACTACCACCATGCCACAGCTCCCAGGGACAAACACCCCCATGTCCAGCACACAATACACAACACATCACACACACATGCAACAGACACCACCACACACAGCCCAAACCTAACAACTGTAAGATACGTGGGGGCATGTGTACACTCAGCCAGCCACGTAACCACCAACAGGTCCCCAAGTATGCCAGAAGCGCCACAACGAGCACCCACCACACCCATGTGTCTGCCATAGCTGCACTAACCGACAAGTAACAGGTAAGTGGCAGGAACACAAAGTGCAGTGGGTGGGAGGGTGGACAGCTCAAGTACAACACACACCAGGCCCCTAGTCCCACAGCACAGCAAGGAGGAGCATCCCCCACATCCCACACCCACGTGTCAGCCACTGCAGTGCACACCGACAGCCGAAAGGTAGACATCACGGTCCACAACAATCGGTGTCAGTGGGTGTCCAGCCATCACCACGACCCACAACACCGCCCCCACCCCCACAGACCTGCAACATGGAGCACCCCCGCTTAGAACCATGTGGCATCCAGTACAGTGCACGCACGAACAACCTGCAGGTGGGAAACTGGACAGGGCTGGATCACTG
>CAWUFW010028308.1:0-22456 GCA_963921515.1 Calotriton arnoldi | reverse complement strand
CGGATTGCTGTTTTCCGCGCGACTCGGTCCTTCGGCTTGTGTTCCGTACGAGTCGGTCGGGTTTTGCTCTCTTCTCATCGTACTTGGCGGGTCGGGCTGCACAGGTACGTGTCGGTCGGAATTAATTCCGGCTCCGAGTCGGTCGGTACGTTTTCCGGCCCGAATCGGATTCGGCCCCTAAGTGTACAATATGCTACAGACAGTAAACCAAATTAAAAAGCTAATAGCACTAGCATATGTACCTGTAACTGATGTAGCAGAGCACTACAATATTCTAATAGACAGCCCCTATTACAAAAGGAACGAAGACAAAATTAGCCCACTACTAGACTACTTTGAGGACACCTGGGTGCGAAGATTGCATAGATCAGGTCATAGAAGGCAACCTAAGTTCCACATTCCTTGGTGGAACGTGTACCTAAGTACCTTAAACAAAGAAGCTAAAACAAATAATAGTGTTGAAGGATGGCATAATGCCTTCCAAGCAACAACAAGCAAAGGTAAACCTACCCTACAAAAACTACTACAATCTATACAAAAAGAACAAAGCTATCAAGAATTACGGATGGAACAATCTGTAACTCAAATATGTCCCAAATTAACTAAACAAACTAAAAAAATGTTTGAGCTACTGCAAAGTCAGGTTACCCTATACCCATCAACAAGAGGCCTAGATTACCTATCCCTAATAGCCAAAAGCATTTTATAAACTAAAGTTCCACAGCTATTATACATTTTTTCGTTCACAAAACAAACACTTTACACACATATATTAATATTATATTTTCACAAATATTACTTATTTGTGATGTATATTTTTTAAATAAAAAAATATATTTACAAATAAATAATATTTATCACAATATACTATAACACACTATTAATTTTAACAACATTTCCCACCCAATTAATTAAAAAAAAATAGACTTACGGTTTATGTAGCTGTAGAAGATGTATTCCAAAAAGTAATAACCCTTGCATTTATCTGTTAATCCATGTTAAAGTTTAAAAAAGCCCCCCAAAAAATGCAAAAATCCAACAGGTCCTATATAAATCCATCCTGGCGAAATGCAAATAACGGAAACCCTCAAAAACCCGAAAAAGATACAAAAATATAAAAATCGCTCCAGGAAACACCGAAAAATAAAACAAACTGTAATAATAATATTAGTTTAACAAACTAATACACAGTTCTTTTAAAAAAAAAAACGCGTCTGTGTCTCCAACGTAAAGTCGATTAAAATGAAGCTGCAAAAAAGATTGAAAGCATACCCACCCACACAAATACACCCAAATACATTCATTAAATACAATAACATGAATTTATATCAACAAAACAACACATATTTAGTCATATTATCGTCTGTCTACACTATGCCTCAAACACTAACTCACGACATCTCACTAAAATATAACTAACAAGTACAGCACACCAAAAACGCAACAACCTAACTATAAATACAATATATATGTCCTAACTACACTAAAACATAAGTATTAAGTTAGAAAAATAAGTAAAATTTCCCTTACCTTGCTCGACGCGACGCAGCTTCCAACCGCGAGCTTCTCCGATCCTCAATGACCCAAAATAACAGTACGCGGTTACAAAATAGTCCCTGTAAACTAAAAATGGCTGCTTAAATAAATGTTTAAAAAAGGAATAATGTTAAAAAAAGCATTATAGCAAAGTATAAATTTCACATATATTTTTCTTATGTTGTACACATTTTTCTCTATATTTAAAAATTATTATATATTGTATTATACTTTGTAAAGTTATAATAATAATAAATATAAAAATATATTTATAATTATTATAATTGTATATGTTTTTTTATAATGATATTAATTATAAAAAATACATATTAATTATGTAGAAATGTTAAATAAAACTTACCTGTTTAAAAAAAATTTCATGCAATACAACAATGTAATAATTAATATTATTAATATTTTATATACTAATAATATTAATTAAAAATGTATTTACATGTAATAAAGTGCTAATTATTTGTAAATGATAAACAATATTCACTACAACATTATAATGTTACAATATTAAATAATAAATAAACATACAATGCTTTACTTTGTGTATATATATGCCAAAAATAGTTATATAATTTGTATAAATATATTACAATGTTACAACTCTTGTAAAATAATAAAATAACATTTTTTTTTCCTTAAAAAATTCAATTAACTAATAAATGTATGTAAAATAATGTATGTTCCTTAAATAAAAATTGACATAGTGTATTTTTAATAATTTCTATTCCATTCTATAAATAAAAGAATTTTGGGGCCCATTACGATACCCGGCGTAAATAAATCCGCCAGGCATGGAAGCGGCAAAATTCCGCCCGCATACACCGTCTGAACACCGACCACGCCATTACGATAACACAAACCGAAAACCGCCATCGGCGGAAAAATCACACAAAATACCGCCCGCCATCGTCCGAGTCGGAGTCAAACCGCCCGCCACGGACGGAAACACGCACGACAACACAAAACCGCCCGCCCACACGGCCGACACACCGCACGTGAAATTACGATCGCACCGCCATGAGCGCGGGAAAACCACAAATATACCGCCCGCCAGCGCAAACAACGCCGATGCCAATCGACACGGCAGAAACCATGGCGCCCACGTCCCTGCACAGAAACCATCCGCTCACAAAACCAATAGCACACAACATGGCCAATAAGTCCACACAGCAAGGCACGCACAAATACACAAGCACAGTACACATCCCGAAAACACCCCCTGGACAAACAAAAAATACAAAGGCCAGAACACCAGACACAACACACCTGAAAACAACAGACCATGAGGACACACCCACATAGGTAAGTACAAAAGCAGCACTCCCACAGACCACAACCCCTTGCAACATTGCAAACTAGAGAGGAGAGGAGAGGACACAGTGACACAGCAAGGACAGCAGCACACCACAGAAACGCACACATCACAACCACCACCACCACCACCACCAAACACCGGCACCACAAACCCCCTGCACATTACACAACACACACCGCACCAGCACCACAAACACCATGGCACCACAAAGAATGCCCAAGTTCACGCCCATGGAGCTGACGGTCATGGTCGACGAGATCATCAAGGTGCACCCACAAATCTATGGGAACATGGTCCAACACACACCACTAGCCACCAGAAACAGAATGTGGAACCGGATCGTAGACCAGGTCAATGCAGTCGGGACCCTGCCCAGGAACAGAGTCGAAATTAACAAACGGTGGAATGACGTCAAGAGCCTGGTCAAGAAGAAGGAGGGCAAAAACAGAGAGCTGGCTGCCGTCACTGGCGGAGGGAATCCCGCGCTCTTCAAGACCTTCAAAGCGTGGGAGGAGAAGGTGCGAGTCATCATACATCCCGAGATCCTCGCCGGATTAGCAGGGGGAGTGGAGGCTGGTAAGTACAAACTAATGTATACCAGCACACCGCTATGTACTCACATGCACTACCACCATGCCACAGCTCCCAGGGACAAACACCCCCATGTCCAGCACACAATACACGACACACACATGCAACAGACACCACCACACACAGCCCAAACAGAACAACTGTAAGATGCGTGGGGACATGTGTACATTCAGCCAGCCACGTAACCACCAACAGGTCCCCAAATATGCCAGAAGCGCCACAACGAGCACCCACCACACCCATGTGTCCGCCATAGCTGCACTAACCGACAAGTAACAGTTAAGTGGCAGGAACACAAAGTGCAGTGGGTGGGAGGGTGGACAGCCCAAGTACAACACACACCAGGCCCCTAGTCCCACAGTACAGCAAGGAGGAGCATCCCCCACACCCCACAGCCACGTGTCAGCCACCGCAGTGCACAACGACAGCCGAAAGGTAGACATCACGGTCCACAGCAATCGGTGTCAGTGGGTGTCCAGCCACCACTACGACCCACAACACCCCCCACCCCCACAGACCTGCAACATGGAGCACCCCCGCTTAGAACCATGTGGCATCCAGTACAGTGCACGCCCGAACAACCTGCAGGTGGGAAACTGGACAGGGCTGGATTACTGGAGGCATGAGGGCCGTAACACGACCAACACATGGGACATGTCACGTAGCAGACGAACACGCAGCACCGCCCACCGTCACGAACAAGTGAACAATGTGCACACGGACATGAACAACAGACTCACACCCCACATGACCCATCACAAACACAGCAACACCCAAGGAGCCACGTCTGCATGCACAAGCCACACTGAACATAGTACCACACGGCAGCCACTGTGCAACCCATCACACACAACCGAAACACCATTGAAGTCCAGTCCATGTAGCCCCTACTGCCTGTCAACCACACACCCCACAACTACGCCTATGTAAGACAAACAACACTAGACGCAACAGAGCGGAACTACATAAATGCACACGAACACCACTGAACCCATCAAACACACAGACACACCATGCACATACAACATACCATCCATCCCATCCGTCAGCCCCAGTCTCATGAAAGGCATGTCATCCGCACAGCTGCCACATATACAGCAGTCACGCTAAGACACATGCCCATGACCAACCATGTGCCAGAAGTCAATGAAGCGCACGACACACTGTGAGCAACAACACACAACATGGGCCCCCCCGAGCACTGCAGTGATGCACATGGCACAGGGCAGCACGCACACCAAGGAGATGGGACAACTGCAATACGTTGGCTGGCACACAACCAACACTCACTCATAACGATGCGTCCAATGCCATGTCCAGTAATCACAACAGACAGCAAATATGCAGGCCATGTCAAGCATGCACACACCTCAAACCATGCACTGTCATGCTGCCACAACACATGTCACGTTCGGCTTCCATGGCTTACAGCATGTACCCCAAAAGCATATCCCCTCCCAAATGTGAATCTGGGGCATGGCCCCCATGTTGCCATATGGGTGCCTAAGCGTTCCATATGAACCCCAAAAGCAAAGTACAAACCAGACCCAGGATGGGCCAGGAGCCCGCATACACCAGAGTCACAATGAGTAGGGGCACAGCAACACACCCATCGGCATGGCCAATCCGTCCCATGCCACATGTGCACAGCACACAGTCCCATTGCCTAGCACACACAACTACAGATGCCACAGCCACACACTCGCCTCCGGGAAACCCATGTACGAGATTGCACGAACTGCCAATGTCAGACGACAAATACATACTTCGCCAGGTGCAACACAATAACAAATCTCATTCTCTCCACAGGTGACGAACTGCCGGATGCTGGGGATGGAGACAGCAGCCAGCACAGCCAGCCCACAAGCCCCCAACGAGGACACACGGATCTGGAGGATCTGTCCTCCTCTTCGGACACGGACCACCAAGCAGGCCCATCTGGTGTGGCAGGGCCCAGCCGCTCCCCAGGACCCCTCCTACCCACCAACCCATCATCCAGGGATGCTGAACAGTCCCAGCCCCCTGCTGCCACTGTCGTTGCGGCCACACCCACGGTCATTGCGGCCACTACCACTGCCGCAACCGCCACCATCGCCGCACCGACCACCACCGCCACCACCACCACCACGTCTTCGCTGGCACCAGCCCCAGCGCAGGTGGTGGCCCGGCCGACTGGATCCACCCTGGGAGCCACAGCGAGGACCGTGGTGTGCAATGTGGCTAGTGGGCAGGCCGGTGGCAGCAGGACTGGTAGGAGGAGCAGGGTCAGGGAAACGCCAGCCTCCCCTGGGAGCCATGCCCTGCCTCAAATGGCCAGAGTCCTTGGGGCCTATGAGGAGGCCCAAGAACAATGGGTCAGGTCTGCTACAGACACGCGGGAGGTGCTGGGGGTGCTGAGGTCCATGGACGCCCATATGGGCCAATTCGTGTCCCGTATGGACCAACTCGTGGACCTCATGGGCCAGCTGGTGGTGGCGGTGGGGTCACAGGCAAGGCCAGCAACACCACCTCCGCCACCACCTGCTAGGGCGCAGGGTCGGGCAGCAGTGTCCACTTCCCCTGCGTCCACAGCCAGTGAGCACACCTCACCCACCACCAGCAGGTCGCCACCACACCCCCCTCCCAAACGTGGAAGGGGCCGTCCGAAGAGGAAACAGATCTCCCGGGAGGACTTCGCACGCTCCAGTCGCAAGTGAGGCAGCCAGCCAGCCTTCCGCCAGCCTTCCTTGACCAGCCACTGCATTGACTTGCTCTACGATCCCACTCCACACAGCCAGCTGGATGGCATGTGTGTGTTGGACTATGGACATAGAACCAGTGGGTACACCCTGAGCTTCACGCAGCCATGACCGACAGCTCATTGTCACTGCACGCACCACTTTTGTCATCACCTTACACACAATCACATGTCACAGTTTGGAATAAATGCACCTTTTTCACTAACTGCTGTTTGTGCCCTGTGTTTTATTTGTACGGAATACAACGGCCACCTTGGGCGGAAAGGCACCTGATGCGTGGCATGGCAATGGAATCCGGAGGGCCTGTAGGGACCTAGGGGTGGGAGACAGAACAGGAGCACATTCAATGAGTGTGTCACACACCCATCACACAGTACATGTCAACAACTACAAGCAATGTACACACATCGCACAGAGCAATAGGGCACAATGCCACAGTCACCAACAGTGGCATACTACCCTGGCCATGGAGCGTTGACACACTGCACGCAGTGAACATACGGCCACCCTGACACAGCACACACACACCTGCACAGATACAGACACATCATCCGTCGTACATGGACACTCACCGTCAAGTGAAGTAGCGGGCGATGAGCTGCTGGCGCACATTCCCAGCTTCCTCCTCTCCGCTGTCCACCTCACTCGAGCTGTCCTGGTCTGCGGGCTGGGGCCCTGGTTGATCTCCGTCATCCACAATGAGGGGGATCTGCTTCCGAATGGCCAGATTGTGCAGCATGCAGCACGCCACCACTATCTGGCACACCTTCTGTGGGGAGTACGCCAGTGCACCCCGGTGCGGTCCAGGCACCTGAACCTGGACTTGAGGAGGCCAAAGGTACGCTCGACCACACGTCTGGTCCTCCCATGTGCCTCATTGTAGCGATCGTCTGCTGGGGTGCGAGGATTCCTCAATGGACTGAGCAGCCATGCCCCATTCGGATACGCAGAGTCACCTGGGTGTGAGGGACACAGAGAACCGTTGCTATTCCAACTGGACAGGGGACAGCATCGCACAACCAGCACGCTACACCACTCCACATACTCACCGACAATACAGCCACGATCCTGTTGCAGATTGGCCATCAGTCGTGGCAAGATGCTGTTGCGCATTATGTGTGCGTCATGTGCCGAGCCTGGAAACTTGGCACACACGTGGGTGATCACCATGTCCGCAAGGCACACCACTTGCACATTCAGGGAGTGCGTGTGCTTCCTGTTGCGGTACAGGTGCTCAGTGGCCTGTGGTGGAACAAGGCCAACATGTGTGCAGTCAATGGCTCCCACGACGTGTGGGATTCTGCCAAGGGCATAGAATGCACCCTTCACTGCCGCCAATTCACGAGCCCTGGGGAATCTGATGTACCTGTTTCGGTACAGCATCATGGCTGCCAGTACATCCCTCAGCACCTTGCTGAACATGGGCTGGGACATCCCTCCTCCACTGCCCACTGTGTGCTGGAATGACCCAGTGGCGAAGAAATGCATGGCGGCCATCACCTTAGCCGTGGGGGTGACAGCAGTCGGATACACCCTGCGGGGACGGAGATGGGGCTCTAACATGGCACACAGTCGATGCAGGGTTGGCCTGTCCAGCCGAAACTTCCTGATAACCTCTGTATCGTCCATGTCCGCCAGCAATTGGTATGGGCGGTCAATGTTCGGTCTCCGCCTGGGGTAAATGGCAGAGGACACATGTCAAAGCAACACGGCACATAGCAATTTCGCATACACATCACTGACATGACTGAGCAAGCACATGAGCCACAGCCCAGCTGTCAAGCTGGGACGGCACGGCCACAATACACTTACACAGGTCTCCCAACAATGGCAATGGCAAGTGAGACATACCACTGCCATGTGCATGCACATGGGGATCTAGGCCCCAATGACTTGCGGGGCGTGCTGATGGGGACTGACTGCATATTCGTCAAGCGGCAACGCCACGGCAACATGAGTGTCTGCTGAGCATGGAACTGCTTCCGAGGCTGGATGAGTATGGCACACGACGACGACGATGTGGGCACGGGCTGAGCGGCCAATACAAGTGGGACCTGTGGCACGAGGGGATATGAGACAGTAGTAGGTGTCAGCACTGCACCCTATGTACAGCACTGTACGGATCACAGCTCCCGAAACATTGACTGGTGTCCACATTGACAGCCCCATGCCAAGACGGCTGTGTGCTTGCAGTCACACGTCACAGGTGAGAGGTTACATTGCACGTGCCAGGTGGCAGACGTACATAGTGGGAGCTGGCATGTGTGTGCATGTGTCTCCTGTTCAGGATCCACCAGATGGGCGCTGACTCTGTACTGACCATTGGACACAGCATGTTCCGTGGAAGGCTTGTGTGTGTGGGATGGTGGCACTGGATGTGCCTCCGTTGGGTGGGGGCCATGCACAGGGCGGGTACGTCGATGATTGCGCATTGTTGGTCACGGTGGGTGCACCAACTAAGATGTGTTGCCCTGTGTTCAATTCCTATGTCCGCATGATGATGGACTGTGGATGTGGGCAGACTACACATTGGTCGATGTGCTGTCTATATGCATGTGCCTTCACACCAGGCACAGCTGCCCCTGCACATGTGACCCCTGCTGGACTCGCTGCTGGGTCTGTGGAGCTGATGCACCTTCTGCGCGTGGGGCGGACAGCTCTCCTCACTTCCCTCATTGCGCATGTCATGTCTTTGCCGCAGGTGACATGGATCATGGAGGGCCCACATGTACGCGTGGGTAGGCTACACATGATTGTTCACTGGTCGCCACCCCCAGTCAGTGTTTCGAATGGGAAGGTTGTCGTGCTGGTGGTATGTTCGATGTGGCGGATGGGCGGGCCTAGGTGCGGGCTTACATTCCGGACATGGGGGGTAGTTGGATTGGCGACTAGTTGCAGTACACACGGGACACGTCTCTTCCTTTCCACATCTGGGTCATCCCTTGTACTAACTGACAGTGATACAGTCATCTTCGCCCCAGCCCTCATGTCCTCCCCTCGCCCCCCAATATGCATGCTCACCTGCGAGGCTAGCGCTTGCACAGGCAGCCCCAAGCTCGCACCAGAGAGGGCAAGGAGTGTATGTGTGGGTCCAGTTGCACGAGTGGGCTGTCTCAGGGTATGATGTGTGGCGGGACGCCGTCCACCTGCGTGGTGCCCCAAATGGAGACCCGGCCTGCATGGACTATGCATCACAGTCTTCGCCTTCCGGATCCGCCACCTGCGACACCCAGTGGCTGTGGCTGCCCTTGCGGCCAGGCCGCGTCCGTCTGTGGCTGATGGCCCACACATTCACTCTTTGGCCTCTCTGGGGAGGGCTCAGGGGTGGTGGCGCACGCGCTTGCACTTAGTCGCAATGGCATGTGGCGTGGTTGGTATGATGGGCAATGGATGGGATGGTGCGAGCCACCTCCCGTGACGTCAGTGCTGCTCGTGCTGTGGTGCGTCCCCCTACACTTCCATTTGACTTTTTGCCATGCTGGACGTTGAGGTTCTATTGCCTGCGTGATATGACCAGGAGGAGCGCGAGGAGACCTCTCACACACCATGCTCCACTGCCATCCCGTGCCCTGTATCGCCTGTGCGGATTGACTATGTTGGGGTTACACCTGGTCGACTGGGGCTGTGTGTGCCTTGTCAAGGGGCATGGCGGGCGCACAACAGGATCCAGCTTGTCCACAGAGGGTGGGCTGAGGTGCGCCTGGTACCGCTTTGTACGTGTGCCCGGCTGCTGTGCACACACGTGTTCACTCCCCCCGACAGGTGTCCTCTCACAATGCCCAGGGAAGCGGTGGTGTACTGTTCATGACCCCTCCCAACACGGCGTGCTCCAACTTGGCATGTGCGCATCTACCCGTCGCACCCACCCACCTGAGCACTGCGTCCATACGACTTCACACGACACATGTGTGTCTTCCACAGTAGTGCTACTCATTTGCGTTGACATCCAATACCAGTGGACTACATGGTCATGTCACGACTGCCGTGTACTTCACATACTCTCATCCTCTCTCATTCGTACTTGTGAAATGAGTCAGCGGAGACAGTTTTGGTTTCAAACATTATATTGAGTCTTCTGTCCTCTGTGATGCAGTATAGTGGACACTACTGGCAGCGGAATACATGTTGAGGATATACTGAGCATGATTACAAATTGGATAGGGTGTGGGGTTACATGTGATTGGCTGTTGCATGTGGGATGTGGGCTTCAGAGTTACATCTGCTTGGCCAAGGCTGTGCTAATGTACATTTACGTATAGCTGCGGAGCTGCGGACTTTGACACAGACGGTATACATGTAGCCTACCAGACCGCTCGGCATCATGGGCACAGTCCATCTCAGTTCCATGTGACAGGTTTGCTGCGGTTGTTCCTCATGCACGCGTGCATGTGAGATGACATCAGGGCATGTGCTTGCGTGCATGCAGCGGCGTGCCACTTGTTGTTGCACTGTGGTGGTTACTGGACATGTCACAGTCACTGGGGTCGTGTTGTTGTTGTATGCACTTGTCGTCCATGCAAAGGTCCTGGTATGGGATTCCCGGGGCGGGGGTGGGAGGGGTGCAGCACCCACAGACTCCAGGCGACCTATTCATGTCCACTGAGCGGTGTGTGTGTCCATGTGCGCTGGATCCATGTCGTGTCCTGGTTGTTCGTGCAGTTCCGTCCATGTGGGTGCGATACACAGAGCCCATGCCACTGCCTCCCACGATGCATGCGGTGTTCCTGGATGTGATGGGGAACAGTGTGCATGTCCCGGTCATATCCGATGTCATGGCGATGTCGTTGATGGTGTGCTTACAGTTGCCGGTCGTTTGGTATGGCTGTTGTGGTGGTGACTGGCCAGTCCGTGCGGAAGCTGAGCATGGGTGCGGGGTTGGACTTCATAGGTCACTCGGGGAACCTGCGTTGTGGTCCGACGTATTTACAGGTTGTCAGGTATGCGATGCCGTCCAGCAGGGCTTCCATGTCATTGGTGGTGTACATGTTTGCCAGCCAATGAAGCGGATGGTGGCTGTCAAGGTGTTGTTCGTAAGTTGTCCCTTGGAGGACCATGATGGGGCATGCTGGGTGACATTCGATGTAGCTGTTCTCGATGATCCGTCGTGTGGAGGCACAGTGGTCCCATTTCAGTGCGGGTGCGATGTTGGCCACATACGCCATGCCCCCATAGGCAGAGCAGGCCCTGTCGTGTGCGTCCAGAGGGAGGAGTAGTGGTAGCAGGTCCGCCTTCAGACATGCCGGGTTGGAGAGGCATATCTCGACGGGATGCTGGTAGGGACACCTCCGACAGTAGAAGACGGGCATGACGCAGCTGAACAATGTGATGCGGTAAGTCAGTCGGTAACTTACGTTCAGCAGGGACAGGAGATCGCATCCCAATGTATGTATCGTGTTGGTTTTGTACAGCTTGAGCTGTTCGGCGTAGTTGGGTAGGTGTGTTGCGGTTGCCATTTCGCAGCGGTTCGTTGAGATGGCGTGCTCCGGCTGTGTGTGCAGTCTGCAATGTGCACGCTCCGGGGTTGCTGTGAGCTCTGTGTAGTCGTAGGGAGACAGGACTTGTGTTCTGTTGGCTTGTTTGGAGGACACGGGCCCTCTTCCCACATGCTTCTCAGACAGTTCAAGGTCAGTGCTGTGTGACTCCTTCCAATTAACTTGCATGTGGCCGACATGGGGGAGTGTTTTCTTCTTTCTTCCCCGTCCGTTGTGTGCTTCTGTGATATGCGCTATCTGCCCTGTGGTCGGTCTCCTCGGCATGCCTGTGTTGGTCTATTCTTGGACAATGGCTGTATTCACCGGCTTCTGTCGTAGGGCTGTGGTTTCGGAGTTGGAATGGAAGGTCATTCAGTGCTGTCTGCTCTCCCTTGTGTGGGCGGCAGGCTGCCTTTCCGCTCTGCGTTGGGCCTTGTGTGTGGATGTTATTCTTGGGCCACCTGTTGTCGGTCCCCGGGCTCTTTGGTGTTCCGTTTCATATGTCTTGTTCATATGTGCAGGGTGGTATGGGTTTTTCAGTGTGGTACTGGCGTTCCTCTTCCCGAAGGGGCCCTGCTTCTCCTAGTTGGTGTTGCCGCCGCTGTGTGCTACGCCATGTTTGTTACACTGGGGTGTGTCCTGCTGTTGCGTGACTTCACTGACATGTGTGCGTCGGTTGTGTGGCGTTGGGTGTTGTCCGTGAATTGGGCGTTGGGGACATGTCTGTGGCAGGCCTGTCACGTGTCATGTGCGTTCGGGGTGGGGCTGATGTGTGTGCTGCTTGGTTGTGTCCCTGTGTCTGTGTGCGACGCATGCATGGCGCTGCGGTTGGCCTCTGCGTTGTGCGCATGTGTGGCGGCGTCATCGGCGCTTTGGGGCCGTGACGGGGTGGTTGGTTCCTAGTCCCAGGTGGTGTGTACACATGTGTTCCGCGATGTTAGGATTTGGCCTGTGTGTCATATGTGGATGCAATGGTGGATGTGTAGTGTACACGCGCTGGTGGGGGGTTGTCCGCTTTTTCCGCCCTTGCACTGTGTGCGCTGTTTGCGTGCACTTGTTGTGTGTGTGCCTACCTGCGTCTCCGCGGTACGTTGCGTCCTTGGTGGTGCATCAGCAGAAGCATGGGAAGGGCCTGCAGTGCTGGATTCATGCCCGGGGTGCCGCTTCTTCGTTGTCCGTGCTCTGCGTCCGTGTTACCGCCTCTCTTTCACGTGCGGTGTCTCTTAGCCGTGGGAGCCGTTTGTTTGCGGCATCGTAATTTATACGCCGGGTGGGACGTGTTTCGTCGGACGGTGTGTGTCAGTTGGGCTGCGCCGCTACGTGTACGGGCGCACTTTGATGGCGGACGGTGTTGCTGGCTTGCCGGCGGTGTTTGGCCTGCTTTTCGCATCGTAATTGGGCGGGCGTGTGGACTGCTGCGTGCCGGCGGTAACTGGTGGCTTTTGCATCCGCCAGCACGGCGGTTGTGCTTCCGCCCGCCATCGTAATGGGCCCCTTTGTTTTCTCTTTCTACCTACTTATACAAAAATAAAATTTGTTTGAAAATAAAAAATGTCTAATTTATTTTTATATGTATATCTTATTATTAAATATTTTACTTAAATATATTAATATGATAAATGTACCATTTTAATTAACTATAAATAATCATATTGTTTTTTTTACTAGTAAATTATAAACTATACATCAATTACACAATAAAAATTCATTATCACTGCACATAATAAAACACATTTATATTTCTTCACATATAAAAACACATACAGTAATTTTCCTATAACTCTTTATATATAAAAATAAAATACACAGCAAATAACATATTTGTTATATAAATATTTTATATAAACAATAAATAATTCAAAAATATATTTGTACATAAACATACATCACTAACTATTCCCAATACATTTGAACAATATTGATTGAAGGTGGTAAACATAAACAATATATAATTTACTCTTCCCACTACACTTATAATTAATTAATAAAAAATACTAAACAGTAACCATATATAATTTACTATTCCCAATTCAGTATGCATTAATAATAAAAACTGCTGTACATTAAACAAATTTAAATTACTATTCCCACTACACTCAGTATTAATTCAGGGAAGGTGCTGGACACTAAACATATAACAATTACTATTCTCACTACAATAAATATTAAATCATAGAAGGTGGTACACATTAAACATATATAAACTACTATTCCCACTCCAGTCAGTATTAACTCAGGGAAAATGCTGTACATTAAACATATATAAATTACTATTCCCACTCCAGTCAAAATTAAGTCAGGGAAGGTGCTGGACATTAAACATATATAAATTACTATTCCCACTCCAGTAAATATTAACTCAGGGAAGGTGCTGGACATTAAACATATATAAATTACTATTCCCACTCCAGTCAGTATTAAGTCTCAGAAGGTGCTGGACATAAAACACATAAAAATTACTATTCCCACTCCAATAAGTATTAAGTCAGGGAAGATGCTGGACACTAAACATATAAAATTACTATTCCCACTACAGTCAAAATTAAGTCAGGGAAGGTGCTGGACATTAAACATATATAAATTACTATTCCCACTCCAGTAAATATTAACTCAGGGAAGGTGCTGGACATTAAACATATATAAATTACTATTCCCACTCCAGTCAGTATTAAGTCAGGGAAGATGCTGGACACTAAACATATAAAATTACTATTCCCACTCCAGTCAAAATTAAGTCAGGGAAGGTGCTGGACATTAAACATATATAAATTACTATTCCCACTCCAGTAAATATTAACTCAGGGAAGGTGCTGGACATTAAACATATATAAATTACTATTCCCACTCCAGTCAGTATTAAGTCAGGAAGATGCTGGACACTTGGGGGCCAATTCCGATTCAGGCCGGAAAACGTACCGACCGACTCGGAGCCGGAATAAATACCGACCGACACGTACCGGTGCAGCCCGACCCGCAAAGTACGATGAGCAGCGTGCAAAATACGACCGACGCGTACGGAACACAAGCCGAACGACTGAACCGCGCGGAAAACAGCCATCCGGCCGGAAAAGCACGCGAATCGAACCGACCGACACGCACCAGGAAGAATCCCGAACGAAACGTACCCGTGAACTCCTACCCGCCAAGTACGATGCAACACGTGGAAAACACGACCGAGTCGCACGGGGCCCAAGCCGCACGACCGACACGCATTCAAAACTGCGAGCCGAAGCAACCCAAAACCCCGCGACCGACGCGTACGCAGCACAGAAAACAGCACAAACACAGCGTGAACGAATCTGAGAGGCTCTCACGAGACAACTGGAGGGTCCGACTCGGTCAGAAGAACGTCTCCTACATGCACAAAAAGAACCAAGTAAAAAAAAACACAAAAAAGGCCAAACAAGCAATCACAAAGCAAATAAATACTGGGGGGAGAACAGGGAACAAAGACACACCCACAACTCCACCCATATAAAGGACACAAATCCCTACCATGATCCTTTGCAAATTCAAATTACCTGCCAGCACTCAACACCAACAGACAGCAACCACACACACACTCACAGCTCATCCATCACACAAGCCACACACCAGCAGCACCACAACAAATAGCACCCTCACATACACCCAGCAAAACACACACTCACACACCCTCACTTGCACACCAACACACACATCACACACCAGTACCACCCAACACCATGCCCCCAAAGAAGAATCACAAGTTCCTAGATAGTGAATTGGAAGTCCTGGTAGATGAGATCCTCCGGGTAGAGCCACAGCTGTTTGGTACATTGGTCCAACAGACACCCATGTCGCAGAAAACCAAGATGTGGGAGAGGATCGTCGACAGGGTGAACACACAATCACCATGTTTGCGCACAAAGGTAGACATCCAGAACAGGTGGTATGACGTGCGCAGGAGGGTCAAGGAGCTGTTGAAGAAGGACTACATCGTGAGCCAACACACCGGCAGTGGCCCTCCTGCCAAACCAGTATACCTCAGGCCCTGGGAGGAGAAGGTGCGGGCCATCCTACCACCAGTGAGCGTCTATGGACTAGAAAACATCCCAGAGCCTGGTGAGTACACAACAAATGTACACAATATTGTGCCACAATACACACACATCACTGTCAAGGGGAGAGTCAAACCATGCACCCTAAGCAAATACACACCAACCAAAACAGATCATCCCAAAATATGTATGTCAGCCAGATAAACACAATACATGCCAGCTCATAGTGAAATGTAACTGTGTCATGACATGTACAAACCTAACAACAAATAGAGCTAGGCAGTGGCACAAATATAACCAACAAACACAGTCAGACATGTAGCCACCACCACAACACCACCTCACAGGGAAGCTCACTGAAAGGAAGGAATACTGTGTATGCTGGGCAAGTCAGTGTAGACAATAGCATCATGGGAGTCGTAGTCACAGAAATTGCCCACCCTCACAATGCGCACATCAACACCACCATGAACCATGCCCACATCACTGGGAGTGGAAAACAACTGACAAGATGGCTGACACTGGCTACTGCTGTGGGGAGCACAAGGCCCTGCTGGGAACTGTGCACCAACCAACAGCAGGACACCACTGACTGACATCTTGCCATTGCTGTCACACCCACACACAGTGAAGTACACTCAAAAGGAAGTATGGGCATGCTGGGAAGGGGGGTGGAGGCAATAGCATGATGGGCATGGTAGTCACAGATATTGCTTACCCTCACAATGCGCACATCAACACCACCATGAACCATGCCCACATCACAGGGAGTGGAAAACAACTGACAAGATGGCGGACACTGGCTACTGCTGTGGGGGGCACAAGGCCCTGCTGGCAACTGTGCACCAACCAACAGCAGGACACCACTGACTGACATCCTGAAAGACAACTTGCACTCCCTGCAATGGAAGCACGTTCCATGGTGGGATATCTGGCTGGGTGGGAAGGAGGACTCACAGCACTGACCATAGTCACCAGCAGCTCCACCCACACACACCCCTAACACAAACTACACACAACTCACCTGGGAGAAAGCATTGCCTCACACACCAATCAAATATCCCACAAAGAACCACAACCCTGGGTCATGCAGTGTGAAGCACAGGGACACACATGGGACTTGTAGCAAAACAAACCCCAGGATAACACTGTCAGCCATCTTGTCAGCACAGGCACACAACCCCACAGGGAAGCAGAGTCAAAAGGAAGGAAGCATGGGCATGCTGGGAAGGGGGTGGAGGCAAAAGCATGATGGGAGTGGTAGTCACAGCCCAACATCCCCCACCCACATCGCCCAGCAAGAACACACCCAAGCATGCACACCTCACAGGGAGTCAAAAGCCACTTCAAAGATGTCTGACACTGGTGCTCTGTTGTGGGGAGCACAAGGCCATGCTGGGAACTGGCCAACAACCAACAGCAGGACACCACTGTCAGCCATCTTGCCATTGCTGTCACACCCACACACAGTGAAGTACACTCAAAAGGAAGGAAGTATGGGCATGCTGGGAAGGGGGTGGAGGCAATAGCCTGATGGGAGTGGTAGTCACAGATATTGCTCACCCTCACAATGCGCACATCAACACCACCATGAACCATGCCCACATCACAGGGAGTGGAAAACAACTGACAAGATGGCTGACACTGGCTACTGCTGTGGGGAGCACAAGGCCCTGCTGGGAACTGTGCACCAACCAACAGCAGGACACCACTGACTGACATCTTGCCATTGCTGTCACACCCACACACAGTGAAGTACACTCAAAAGGAAGGAAGTATGGGCATGCTGGGAAGGGGGTGGAGGCAATAGCATGATGGGAGTGGTAGTCACAGCTCAACATCCCCCCCCACATGGCCCAGCAAGCTCACACTGAAGCATGCACACCTCACAGAGAGTGGAAAGCCCCATCAAAGATGTCTGACACTGGTGCTCTGTTGTGGGGAGCACAAGGCCATGCTGGGAACTGGCCAACAACCAACAGCAGGACACCACTGTCAGCCATCTTGCCATTGCTGTCACACCCACACACAGTGAAGTACACTCAAAAGGAAGGAAGTATGGGCATGCTGGGAAGGGGGGTGGAGGCAATAGCATGATGGGAGTGGAAGTCACAGGTATTGGTCACCCTCACAATGCGCACATCACAGGGAGTGGAAAACAACTGACAAGATGGCTGACACTGGCTACTGCTGTGGGGAGCACAAGGCCCTGCTGGCAACTGTGCACCAACCAACAGCAGGACACCACTGACTGACATCCTGAAAGACAACTTGCACTCCCTGCAATGGAAGCACGATCCATGGTGGGATATCTGGCTGGGTGGGAAGGAGGGCCGGATGTCAACCAAATACAACCAATGCAGACCATGTACACACCCCAACATTCACATAGAAATGCCCAAATAATGCAGGACAATGTGCTACACCAATATCAACCCCTGACTGTGACAACTTAGGACAATGCAATGTACAGGCCCGCATCCAGAGGCACAGTCACAACTGTCAGGTGTGTCAACCATTGATGCCTGCAGAAACATAACATACATTGTGTGTGTCTCCCAAAAACAGGTGATGATGGGGACACAGCAGCAGACGCTGAGGAGTCCCCGTCCCAGGCTCAAGAGGATACGGAGCTCACTGGTGTGGAACAGCCTCTGCCCTCCTCGGATGAAGAAGACCAACCTGGCACCTCCGGAGCAAGTCATCATGCAGCACCAGCAGGACCACCAGCTGCACCCCTGCACCCACCCCTCCAACGACTGTCAACACACATACCACCCCTGCCGACATGGAAAGACCAAGGAGCACCACCACCACCAGCACAGGGACCCTGGACCAACGTGGGGCCATGGACACCAACACCACCAACAACCCCCAAGGGGGCCCAGGGTCACCTGTGCGTGCCACCTCAGGTACTGCACGTGTCGCCGGGGTGGTGGGAGGGGTGGGAGACATAGGTCGCTGCTTGCAGAGGGGTCTGGACTGCATGATGACCCACAACTGGCACGCATAGCCGATGCGTACCAGTCCAGCACCTGAGAGCTCAGCCAGGTAGTGGGGCTCCTCAGGGACATTAAACAGCAGCAGGCTGCCCATCATGCCCGCTTGGACTCACACATGTCCCGCGTGGAGTCCAAGTGGGACACACTGCAAGAGATGACGGCGGTGCATAGGGACATATTACAATGTCTCCGCCAGATGAGCAGCAACCAGTCAACACCTCCCTGTGTGCCCACAACATCTGCTGCTGAAACAACTGCAACTGCCACAGGGAGGCAGGATGACTCTGGCGGAGAGTCCCCTGCACCGCAGCAGCCTGCACTTGAGGGTCCCCCCCAAAGAAGAGGGGTCGTCCGAGGAGGGGCAACTGAGAGGCCGATGGCCATGTGCAACCCCCAGGAAGCCAACACCTGTTCTGGATAATCACCTTTGTGCGCAAACTGTTCACCCTGTTGACTGCAACACAACCCCCCACATGACATGGGGAGTACAAGTTGGACCAATGTCTCAGATGACTGTGGACTTGATACAGGACATTTCTGCTACCAGGACTTCTAATTCATCTAGGAACTTAGGATTGCAATCAAAATGTACAGCACTCACCATCCTGTGCACTATTCGCACACATGTATTACAATAAACACACTAATACACCATACCTGCCTCTGTCGTGATTCCAACGTGGTTACTGTCATGGAGATGATGACCAGCGAAATTACACTGTGCATGCTAACTGCTACAGCAAGTACAACACAGGCATGTGAGTCATGGCAACGTGACACATATGAGGGAGACTCACCACCACGGCTACACAACAAATACACACCTAGGCCATCTGACTCATTGCCTACACTGATGTTGCCAGGAAATACGGTGCAATGCACAGACCCAACACCTATTCACAGTCTGTGTTAACTAGCCCACTGGTGCAGTAAGCAAATGTCAGTCAAATGTGTGACCACAGACAACGCACATCACAAGGTGAAGCACAGGTTTATTACACATTTGCAAAATGTTGTAACCACTACAGATGCAAGGTAATCCCACCTGGCAGCGGGCACACAGTCAACAAGTGTAGAAGGAAGGAAGTCCATGGGTGTGGCGCACATCACCTGTAGGGACACAACAGCTACCGCCCTGGAAGTCGAATCACGGTGTCGGGGATCACAGTTGACCAAACCACTCTGAAAGTACCCTGTGAAGGACAGAAATGACACACAGTCAAAAGCACTGAAGAACAGGACAGAACTGCAATACTCATGCCCAATACATGTCACAAGATACCCACCCAGAACCAAGTTAGCATGTCAACACTGTTGGGGAGTACAGACTACCTGTAAGGACACATCGCTACACGCATACAGTCATGTAGCACAAGGACACACTCAAACAGCACCAGAGCACCACCAACACATATCATGCAAACTCACATCAGTTACATGACATCTCTGGATACTTACATTCAGCTGAAGAAGTTGGTGATGAGCTGTGTGCGGACATCACCATCATCATCATCATCATCACTGGCATCGTGGTCCAGGCCAGGATCCTCCACAGGTGGCGGACGTTGGTCATCGTCATCCAGGATGAGAGGCAACTCCTTCCGCACTGCCAGGTTGTGTAGCATGCAGCAGACGATGACAATCTTGCACACCTTTGCCGGGGCATATGGGAGGGACCCTCCTGTCTTGTCCAGGCAGCGGAAGCGGCTCTTCAGGAGACCAAATGTCCGCTCAATCACTCTCCTGGTCCGACCATGTGCCTCATTGTAGCGCATCTGGGCTGGTGTCACAGGGTTCCTGAGGGGCGTCAGCAACCACGGCATGTTGGGATATCCGGAGTCACCTACATACAGACAATTGCACATTAGCTGAGTTGGAAAAGAGGGTGGAACACTACATTGCAGAACACACACAATGATACAAAGTCAGTACACACCAACAAGCCAGGCACGCTGGTTCCACATCTGTGACATCATCCTCGGGATGCGACTACTCCTCATCACGTAGGCATCGTGTGCAGAACCGGGGAAACGGGCACACACGTGTGAGATGGTCATATCTGCAAGACAGACCACCAGTGCATTGACCGAGTGGTAGTGCTTGCGGTTCCTGTATGCCTGCTCCTGGGCCTGTGGTGGTACCAAAGCCACATGTGTACCATCAATGGAGCCAATGACATGCAGCATCCTCCCCAGGGCATAGAAGTCACTCTTCACGTCAGTGAGTTGTTGGAGTCTAGGGAAATAGATGTACTGGTTCAGGTATATCAACATAGCCTCCAATACATCGCGGAGCACACGGCTGAACATGGTATGTGACATCCCACCAGCAGTCGCCAGAGTGTGTTGAAAGGTACCGGTGGCAAAGCAGTGTAGGGCTGCCATCACCTTCACCTTGGGGGTCAGCGCTGTAGGGTACGGCCGGCCAGGTTGCAGGTGTGGTGCCAAGCGCACTGCCAAATCATCAATCAGCTGCCTGGTGAAGCGGTACCATCGGATGCTGTCACGTTCCACCATCGTTGCCAGGTCAGGGAATGGTCTATGGACAGCTAGTGCCCTGCAGTGCATAGGTGAAGAAAGAAAGATTGTCACTCACCCCACATATGTGGCATTGTACACACTCAATATCACACGATACATCATTATGAGGCACAAGTACATGATGTGTGCAGTTCCGTAAGGACATGTATGGCACATACATGGCCAACATCCAACATCACAGTTCAACAAGTGGCATCAATAAGTCCCAGGTTGTGCCATTGGGTATCATGAGGACGTGTCACATTTCCCATCTCCTGCTGCCACGTTACAAACACACCCCACAGTGACATGTGAGGACAGATGTGCCCCAGGCATCACAGCTCAACAACAGATAGATTCCCAGGGACCCTGTATTGCCACATGGACACTGGCATGACATGGCGTATCATGTATACACCACAGCAAAACAACCATGACCCCCACAGGTAGTGGTCCCTGTTGCCTCGGCAGGACAGACATGGACGTCTGTGACACACACATGCACAACATCAAAGTCCATGCACAAACAACATGGATGTGGAGACTGTCTCCCATTGTGCACATGAAATCCGAGACACTGTAAACACAACATGCACACAGACTGTGGAGGACCATCACTATTGTGCCAATGGGTCACACTGGGTTAAACATACCGTCCCACATGGGACTCAGGGGGCATGTGACATGACATACACATACACCACCGTGAAATGTGACCATGCCACATGCTCAGATATGAACAGGTGCACATCACAGTGGTCATGTACACGAAACACCAAGGATACTGTCCCCATAAACACGTGCACAGCCTGGGGGTGGCTGCCCCAAATGACACCCACAGAACAACATGTTCACCCCCATACACGGAATAGGTAATGCAGCCTTACATGCCTTAGGATACAGTTTGGACAGGCTGTGGTGTTGTAGGTGTGCCCCTCACTCCCTGGGAAGTATATGTGGCTGGCATATGTTCACCTGTGACAGGCATGGTGACATATGCCATTGACATGTACAGGGACGCGTTGGACAGCAATGGACCGATCGGTGCGCACACATTGGCCATTGCATTCAATGTGTGCTGGTACGCGTTGTATTCGCAATACGCGTTGGACAGCAATGGACCGATCGGTGCGCACACATTGGCCATTGCATTCAATGTGTGCGGGTACGCGTTGCATCCTGGGTACGCATTGAACAGCAATGGACCGATCGGTGTGCCCGGCCGTCCCATTGCATTCAATGTGTGCGGG
>CAWUFW010028307.1:0-22456 GCA_963921515.1 Calotriton arnoldi | reverse complement strand
ACACTTTCCCACACAGAAATGTGTGAAAAAAGTGATTTTTTCAGCTAAAATTGAGGTTTGCAAGGAATTCTGGGTAAGGAAACGTTGGGGGATCCACGCAAGCCATACCTCCCTGGAAGCCCCCAGGTGTCTACTTTTCAGAAATGTGTGGGTTTGGTAGGTTTCCTAGATGGCCGCCGAGACACGGGGCCAAAACCCAGGTGACCTCCTTGCAAAACCAGGTGGTTTTGAGATAGGCAATTTTGAGGTCGCCTCACCACGTTGTGGGCCCTTGCCTGTCGCGAGTACTTGGGCCTCCCACACAAGTGAGGCACCATTTTTATCGGGAGACCTGGGGAACGCTGGGTGGTAGGAAATTTGTGTGAGGCCAGTGATGCCACACTTTCCCACACACAAATGTGTGAAAAAGTGATTTTTTCAGCTAAAATTGAGGTTTGCAAGGGATTCTGGGTAAGAAACGTTGGGGGATCCACGCAAGCCATACCTCCCTGGAAGCCCCCGGGTGTCTACTTTTCAGAAATGTGTGGGTTTGGTAGGTTTCCATAGATGGCCGCCGAGCACGGGGCCAAAACCCAGGTGACTCCCTTGCAAAACCAGGTGGTTTTGAGATAGGCAATTTTGAGGTCGCCTCACTACGTTGTGGGCCCTTGCCTGTCGCGGGTACTTGGGCCTCCCACACAAGTGAGGCACCATTTTTATCGGGAGACCTGGGGGAACGCTGGGTGGTAGGAAATTTGTGTGAGGCCAGTGATGCCACACTTTTCCACACACAAATGTGTGAAAAAAGTGATTTTTTCAGCTAAAATTGAGGTTTGCAAGGGATTCTGGGTAAGGAAACGTTGGGGGATCCACGCAAGCCATACCTCCCTGGAAGCCCCCGGGTGTCTACTTTTCAGAAATGTGTGTGTTTGGTAGGTTTCCCTAGGTGCCGGCAGAGCTAGGGTTCACAAACTACAGCTAGGCATTTTGCCAAAAAGGGTCATTTTCACTGCGAAATTGAGGTGTGACCACTTTGCGTTTTGAGCCGTTTCCTGTCGCAGGCACTAGGCCGACCCACACAAGTGAGGTACCATTTTTCTCGTTAGACTTTGGGGAACGCGGGGTGGGTGGAAATTTGTGGATCCACGCAGATTCCAGAACTTTCCACCACAGAAATGTGGGGAAAATGTGGTTTTTTTGACAATTTTTTATGTTTGCAAGGGATTCTGTGTAACAGAACCTGGTGGGAGGCAGTCAAGTCACCCCATCCTGGATTCCCCTGGGTGTCTAGTTTTCAAAAATGTATAGGTTTGCTAGGTTTCCCTAGGTGCCGGCAGAGGTAGGGTTCAAAAACTACAGCTAGGCACTTTGCCAAAAAAGGGTCATTTTTCACTGCGAAATTGAGGTGTGACCACGTTGCGTTTTGCGCCGTTTCCTGTCGCAGGCACTAGGCCGACCCACACAAGTGAGGTACCATTTTTCTCGTAAGACTTTGGGGGACGCGGGGTGGGTGGAAATTTGTGGATCCACGCAGATTCCAGAACTTTCCACCACAGAAATGTGGGGAAAATGTGTTTTTTTGACAATTTTTTATGTTTGCAAGGGATTCTGGGTAACAGAACCTGGTGGGAGGCAGTCAAGTCACCCCATCCTGGATTCCCCTGGGTGTCTAGTTTTCAAAAATGTATAGGTTTGCTAGGTTTCCCTAGGTGCCGGCAGAGGTAGGGTTCAAAAACTACAGCTAGGCACTTTGCAAAAAAAAGGTCATTTTTCACTGCGAAATTGAGGTGTGACCGCATTGCGTTTTGCGCTGTTTCCTGTCGCAGGAACTAGGCCGACCCACACAAGTGAGGTACCATTTTTCTCGTAAGACTTTGGGGAACGCGGGGTGGGTGGAAATTTGTGGATCCACGCAGATTCCAGAAGTTTCCACCACAGAAATGTGGGGAAAATGTGGTTTTTTTGACAATTTTTTATGTTTGCAAGGGATTCTGGGTAACAGAACCTGGTGGGAGGCAGTCAAGTCACCCCATCCTGGATTCCCCTGGGTGTCTAGTTTTCAAAAATGTATAGGTTTGCTAGGTTTCCCTAGGTGCCGGCAGAGGTAGGGTTCAAAAACTACAGCTAGGCACTTTGCCAAAAAAGGGTCATTTTTCACTGCGAAATTGAGGTGTGACCACGTTGCGTTTTGCGCCGTTTCCTGTCGCAGGCACTAGGCCGACCCACACAAGTGAGGTACCATTTTTCTCGTAAGACTTTGGGGGACGCGGGGTGGGTGGAAATTTGTGGATCCACGCAGATTCCAGAACTTTCCACCACAGAAATGTGGGGGAAATGTGTTTTTTGGACAATTTTTTATGTTTGCAAGGGATTCTGGGTAACAGAACCTGGTGGGAGGCAGTCAAGTCACCCCATCCTGGATTCCCCTGGGTGTCTAGTTTTCAAAAATGTATAGGTTTGCTAGGTTTCCCTAGGTGCCGGCAGAGGTAGGGTTCAAAAACTACAGCTAGGCACTTTGCCAAAAAAGGGTCATTTTTCACTGCGAAATTGAGGTGGGACCGCGTTGCATTTTGCGCCGTTTCCTGTCGCAGGCACTAGGCCGACCCACACAAGTGAGGTACCATTTTTCTCGTAAGACTTTGTGGAACGCGGGGTGGGTGGAAATTTGTGGATCCACGCAGATTCCAGAACTTTCCACCACAGAAATGTGGGGAAAATGTGTTTTTTTGACAATTTTTTATGTTTGCAAGGGATTCTGGGTAACAGAACCTGGTGGGAGGCAGTCAAGTCACCCCATCCTGGATTCCCCTGGGTGTCTAGTTTTCAAAAATGTATAGGTTTGCTAGGTTACCCTAGGTGCCAGCAGAGGTAGGGTTCAAAAACTACAGCTAGGCACTTTGCCAAAAAAGGGTAATTTTTCACTGCGAAATTGAGGTGGGACCGCGTTGCGTTTTGCGCCGTTTCCTGTCGCAGGCACTAGGCCGACCCACACAAGTGAGGTACCATTTTTCTCGTAAGACTTTGGGGAACGCGGGGTGGGTGGAAATTTGTGGATCCACGCAGATTCCAGAACTTTCCACCACAGAAATGTGGGGAAAATGTGTTTTTTTTGACAATTGTTTATGTTTGCAAGGGATTCTGGGTAACAGAACCTGGTGGGAGGCAGTCAAGTCACCCCATCCTGGATTCCCCTGGGTGTCTAGTTTTCAAAAATGTATAGGCTTGCTAGGTTTCCCTAGGTGCCGGCAGAGGTAGGGTTCAAAAACTACAGCTAGGCACTTTGCCAAAAAAGGGTCATTTTTCACTGCGAAATTGAGGTGGGACCGTGTTGCGTTTTGCGCCGTTTCCTGTCGCAGGCACTAGGCCGACCCACACAAGTGAGGTACCATTTTTCTCGTAAGACTTTGGGGAACGCGGGGTGGGTGGAAATTTGTGGATCCACGCAGATTCCAGAACTTTCCACCACAGAAATGTGGGGAAAATGTGTTTTTTGACAATTTTTTATGTTTGCAAGGGATTCTGGGTAACAGAACCTGGTGGGAGGCAGTCAAGTCACCCCATCCTGGATTCCCCTGGGTGTCTAGTTTTCAAAAATGTATAGGCTTGCTAGGTTTCCCTAGGTGCCGGCAGAGGTAGGGTTCAAAAACTACAGCTAGGCACTTTGCCAAAAAGGGTCATTTTTCACTGCGAAATTGAGGTGGGACCGCGTTGCGTTTTGCGCCGTTTCCTGTCGCAGGCACTAGGCCGACCCACACAAGTGAGGTACCATTTTTCTCGTAAGACTTTGGGGAACGCGGGGTGGGTGGAAATTTGTGGATCCACGCAGATTCCAGAACTTTCCACCACAGAAATGTGGGGAAAATGTGTTTTTCTTTACAATGTTTTATGTTTGCAAGGGATTCTGGGTAACAGAACCTGGTGGGAGGCAGTCAAGTCACCCCATCCTGGATTCCCCTGGGTGTCTAGTTTTCAAAAATGTATAGGTTTGCTAGGTTTCCCTAGGTGCCGGCAGAGGTAGGGTTCAAAAACTACAGCTAGGCACTTTGCCAAAAAAGGGTCATTTTTCACTGCGAAATTGAGGTGGGACCGCGTTGCGTTTTGCGCCGTTTCCTGTCGCAGGCACTAGGCCGACCCACACAAGTGAGGTACCATTTTTCTCGTAAGACTTTGTGGAACGCGGGGTGGGTGGAAATTTGTGGATCCACGCAGATTCCAGAACTTTCCACCACAGAAATGTGGGGAAAATGTGTTTTTTGACAATTTTTTATGTTTGCAAGGGATTCTGGGTAACAGAACCTGGTGGGAGGCAGTCAAGTCACCCCATCCTGGATTCCCCTGGGTGTCTAGTTTTCAAAAATGTATAGGTTTGCTAGGTTACCCTAGGTGCCGGCAGAGGTAGGGTTCAAAAACTACAGCTAGGCACTTTGCCAAAAAAGGGTAATTTTTCACTGCGAAATTGAGGTGGGACCGCGTTGCGTTTTGCGCCGTTTCCTGTCGCAGGCACTAGGCCGACCCACACAAGTGAGGTACCATTTTTCTCGTAAGACTTTGGGGAACGCGGGGTGGGTGGAAATTTGTGGATCCACGCAGATTCCAGAACTTTCCACCACAGAAATGTGGGGAAAATGTGTTTTTTTGACAATTGTTTATGTTTGCAAGGGATTCTGGGTAACAGAACCTGGTGGGAGGCAGTCAAGTCACCCCATCCTGGATTCCCCTGGGTGTCTAGTTTTCAAAAATGTATAGGTTTGCTAGGTTTCCCTAGGTGCCGGCAGAGGTAGGGTTCAAAAACTACAGCTAGGCACTTTGCCAAAAAGGGTCATTTTTCACTGCGAAATTGAGGTGGGACCGCGTTGCGTTTTGCGCCGTTTCCTGTCTCAGGCACTAGGCCGACCCACACAAGTGAGGTACCATTTTTCTCGTAAGACTTTGTGGAACGCGGGGTGGGTGGAAATTTGTGGATCCACGCAGATTCCAGAACTTTCCACCACAGAAATGTGGGGAAAATGTGTTTTTTTTGACAATTTTTTATGTTTGCAAGGGATTCTGGGTAACAGAACCTGGTGGGAGGCAGTCAAGTCACCCCATCCTGGATTCCCCTGGGTGTCTAGTTTTCAAAAATGTATAGGTTTGCTAGGTTTCCCTAGGTGCCGGCAGAGCTAGGGTTCAAAAACTACAGCTAGGCACTTTGCCAAAAAAGGGTCATTTTTCACTGCGAAATTGAGGTGTGACCACGTATCGTTTTGCGCCGTTTCCTGTCGCAGGCACTAGGCCGACCCACACAAGTGAGGTACCATTTTTCTCGTAAGACTTTGGGGGAACGCGGGGTGGGTGGAAATTTGTGGATCCACGCAGATTCCAGAACTTTCCACCACAGAAATGTGGGGAAAATGTGTTTTTTTGACAATGTTTTCTGTTTGCAAGGGATTCTGGGTAACAGAACTTGGTGGGAGGCAGTCAAGTCACCCCATCCTGGATTCCCCTGGGTATCTAGTTTTCAAAAATGTATAGGTTTGCTAGGTTTCCCTAGGTGCCGGCAGAGCTAGGGTTCAAAAACTACAGCTAGGCACTTTGCCAAAAAGGGTCATTTTTCACTGCGAAATTGAGGTGTGACCACGTTGCGTTTTGCGCCGTTTCCTGTCGCAGGCACTAGGCCGACCCACACAAGTGAGGTACCATTTTTCTCGTTAGACTTTGGGGAACGCGGGGTGGGTGGAAATTTGTGGATCCACGCAGATTCCAGAACTTTCCACCACAGAAATGTGGGGAAAATGTGATTTTTTTGACAATTTTTTATGTTTGCAAGGGATTCTGGGTAACAGAACCTGGTGGGAGGCAGTCAAGTCACCCCATCCTGGATTCCCCTGGGTGTCTAGTTTTCAAAAATGTATAGGTTTGCTAGGTTTCCCTAGGTGCCGGCAGAGCTAGGGTTCAAAAACGACACCTAGGCACTTTGCAAAAAAGGGTAATTTTTCATTGTGAAAATGTGGTACGTCCACGTTGCATTTTGAGCCATTTCCTGTTGTGGGCACAAGGGCTACCCACACAAGTGAGGTACCATTTTTATCGGGAGACTTAGGGTAACACAGAATTGTAGAGCAACTGTTATTACCTATTGACTTTCGATGCATTTCTGCCTTCCAAATGAAAGACAATGTGTAAAAAAATAAGTCATTTTGAAAAATGACCTATAACTCTCATGCTAGTATGGGTACTCCCAATTTCGGAAATGTGCAAATATCTAGTGTTTCTAAAATCTACATTTTGTTCCCATTTCAGAAATACATAGGTGTCTTTCATAACAATTTTTCCATGTATACATTTTCCCAAAATAATTGCTATATACCCGGTACTTAAAAAAATCATTGCAAGATGTTGCTCAATTATTGGCTCTGGGTTTGTCGGGTTCTTGGTGAACCTACAAGTCCTATATATCCCCACAACCAGAAAGGTCCAGCGGATATAACGGTATATTGCCTTCAAATAGCTGTCATAATTAGAAGAAGTTACAGGTGAAAACGTTGACACAAATGGCTGTTTTTTTCAACTAATTTTCAATTTTTCCTTTATTTAACTGTTAGTTTCTATAAGGAAAACTTTAAGGATCTACACAAATGACCCCTTGCTGAATTCAGAATTTTGTCTACTTTTCATAAATGTATGGCTTTCCAGGATCCATTATTGGTTTCATACCCATTTCTACCATTAACTGGAAGGAGGTTGAAAGCACAAAAAATAGCAAAAATAGGCTATGTCCCAGAAAAATGCCAAAACTGTGTAAAAAAGTTGGTTTTCTGACAAAAGTCTGCTTGTCCCTGAAAGCTGGGAAGATGGTGATTTCATCCCCACAACCCCTTTTTGATGCCATTTGCAGGGAAAATCAAGACGCTTTCATCTGTAGCCCTTTTTTGCCTTTTTCCAAAAAAACCAAAATTTAGCTGTATTTTGACTAATTTCTGGGTCCCCTCCAGGGGAACCCACAAACCCTGGGTACCTTTACAATCCCCATGATGTTAGAAAAAAAGGACGCAAATTTGGCATGGATACCTTATGTGGTCAAAAAGTTACAGGGGCCTAAGCGCGCACTACCCCAAATAGCCAAAAAAAGGCTTAGCACAGGAGGGGAAAAGGCCTAGCAGCGAAGGGGTTAATGGCATGCGTTGTTGTGAATTCATTGTAATGGCTGTTTCCCTTCCCTTTATCAATCGGTTTATTCTCTCAACCTGAACATTCCCTTGGGAGTTGTATAAAGAGGTACACACATGCTTAACACCGATGTCACTTAAAAACCTTTGCATTTCACTGAAAGTGAGTTACATGCTATTGTCGGTTATCAACCTGGAGGGTATTCCTTCCCTCCTGAAGATCTCTCCCAACACTGCAATATTCAACTTTGTGTTGATACACCTCATGAAAACCACCGCATCAACTAAGACTGCAGCATACTTCTCATGTTCTGGCTGGAGCATAAAAGGTCTCCTGAAGTCTAAGAAAACTTTTTCACAGACGTAGTTTGCTTTCGACACATGTTGATCACTTTCCATCGCACCCACGGGACCCAGTGGGATTCACTCTCAGGGCCTTATTTATGAAGTCCTGCGTCACTTTTGCGCCACCGTTGCGTCACTTTTAGTGATGCAGCAGCGGCGTAAATAATGCGCCATGTTGCGCCATATTTACGAAGTGACGCATCGAGGTAGATGCGTCACTTCGTAAACCCCTGCGCTACATTATACCTGCGTCAGGTATAATGTATGCAGGGTGGGCATTCCCCCGCAAGAAAGGGTCGTAGGAGTGGCGCAGTGAAATCTATCAGATTTCGCGGAGCCACTTCTAGGATGCCAATTCGTCAAAACCTTACGCCTGCCTCATGGCAGGTGTAAGGGTGACGCAGGCCCTTTCACATGGGGCTTGCCCCATGTGAAAGGAACATTGCTGGAGTTGCGTCACGCTTCCGACACAACTCCAGCAATGAGCCACTTTTGCGCTGACAGATACGTCAGTAAAACTGACGTATCTGTCATTCCTTGCGACATGATGTGTCATACAGTAAATATGACGCATCATTCGGGTCGCAAGGAAGGCGCACTGAGAAGTGTCGCATCGCTGCTTTCACGCAGCAATACAACACTTCTCATAAATGAGGCCCTCAATCTTTTCTCCAAATTCTTGCACACCTCACAGTCTTCCATCCATTTTTTTACCTGACCATCTATAACAGGCCACCAAAGGTTTTGCTTGAGTCTCTTAAGCGTGAGCATCTGACCCAAATGACCTTCATGTGCCAGCCGCGTGGGCGGCACAAACTTTTCTTTACTCATAATGAGCCTGTCTCCCACCAAGGACAATTCTCCAACCACTTTATGAAATGGCTTCACAGCATCAGGAAAAGTGCTTTCCCTTCTCACCCCACCTTTGAGCTTTTCCCCCACTGCGTTGAGGACTAAATAATCTTGCATTGCACGCATCCTGTCATCCATCGACACACACCAGTGTAAACCTTGTGTGGCATCCTCTACACTAGGCCCCACTTCCTCAGTGTCAAAATCACATTCATCTGCTGCATTGACTTGCAACCTTGATAAGCAATCAGCCACTTTGTTCTTCCAACTTGGTACGTATTCCATCCCACAATTGCGATCTTGCAGTCTGACTACCAATCATGCCAACCGCCCAGAGCAATTGCTTTTGCCAATTGGCCTCAGCACTTTGAGTAGAGGTTTGTGATCTGTCCTGAGAATTATCCTGGTGCCCAAATTAAAGTACAAAAGTAGTTCATTGCCCAGCAAGCCCTGCATTTCCCAGTACACAATGCCTCTCTCTCAATGACAGAGTAGCTCCTTTCCACTTTAGTCAATGAGCGAGATGCGAAGGCTACTTTCTTCACAGTCTTCCCGTGCATTTGTGTGAGAACTGCCCCAATTCTAATTGCTCTAGCATCGACAGTAAGAATTGTTTTCAAGTCAAACTGGACTGGGACTGAAATGCTGGCACTCGCTGTTCTTAATTTGTTCAAATGCTGCTTTTTGGATTTGACCTCATGTGAATTTTCTTCCCTTTCGAAACAGATCTCTCAGGGTTGTCTAATTTGAATGCAAAATCCTTTACAAACAAAGCATAGTATTCCTCTTGTCCCATAAAGGATCGTAGTTTGTCTTTATCGTCCGACACCTCTGCATTAACTATAGCACTGACCAAATTCAACTTAGGTCTAAACCCTTTCTAGTAATGACATACCCCACATACTCGACCTCCTTCACCGAAAATGTGCATTTCTCCTTCCTCAGAGATGTGGTTCAGGACTTCCTGCAATGTATCATTGTGAGCCGCGATGCTTCCTCCGAACACCAGTATGTCATCCTGAAAGAACACTATGGGGGTATATTCACAAGCCAATATCGACGCTTTACCCGCACTTTTTTGCTGATAAAGCGGCGATATTTGTATCGCAATATTCACAAGCTGCCGCTAACAGCAGTTCACGACAGCTTTTAGGCGAAAACTACATTTTTAAATATCTCAACTTCTGTCAGCGATAAATAACGCTAATGATATGCAAGGGATGCGTTCCCTTGCAAAATCTGACGTTAACCCAACATCACCCTATTCACAAGGGGACTCCTTAATTTAAGATGACCAAAAAAAGTGGCTATAACTGCAACTAGAGGCAGTTGTTTAAGACCAGAAAATATCTGGTCTTAAAATGGAGATAACCATTGGGGCCTCATTACAGCAGGTTTTGTTGCTGGACCGCGCTGCAAGCAATGTTGCTGCGCTGCCCTGCCACAAAATTACAGGGCAGGACTGAGCACCATCAATATGATAGTGTGCATTCCTGTGCCCCAGTCATGAAAAGTGTTGCGGCGCTGTGACAAGACTGCGTTGCAACACTTCTCACTACGCCCTTCTTGCAACAGCATGGATGCGCTGTACTCACTGGACAGCGCTCCCTGACGCAAGTAATGACAGTTACGTCAGGAATCCTGACGTATCTGTCTGCGCTAAAGTCACGCATTGCTGCAGTTGTGTCACAACCATGACGCAACTCCAGCAATGCATGGGGCCAGCCTATCCCTGTGGCACTGCGTCATCCTCACGCCTGCCATCAGGTGCAGTACATGAGCGGTGCCCGAATGTCGACGCTGTTGGAGATCCATCGGTGTTGGTTGTGCGCTGAGGTGTCATTGTTTGGAAGCAGTGGCGGAGTGTTGGTGCTGAGAGAATTGACGAGACGTCCAACGGTGGCCTTGATCCAGCTGCGAGGGGTTGTGATGATGGCGTTGGCGTCCGGTGGGCAAGGTGAAGACGTGATGTATCCAATGATTGTTGGTCCAGGAGAGTCCGGTGTTGTTGCTGAAGTTTAAGCTCCCGCTTGCGGCGGTGACGTGCTCGACCATGTGTCCTGCTATGTGGCCTGTTGATGTGAGTTGCTGCTTGCGTCTGATGTTGGTGACCTTCCCCAGAAGGCGGTGGTGTCCTGGTCACTGGGGTTGTCCAGGTGGAACTTGAGATCACATAGTAGGATGTCGTCGGTGGATGGGAGATCCTGGGGTACAATGAGGTCAACAATGGTATATGAGAATGGGGGTCCAATGTCCGGGGGTCCTGCACATGAGTGTGCCGCAGTGGATGTGCTTGGGCTTTGTCCGGATCTGGGAGTTGAGGTGGTCCATGGTCACCCTAGGGTCATTAGAGTGCGTGGTCAGTCGGAGTGTGCCTCTGTAGGTGATGGCAATGCCTTGCCCTTGAAGGTCGGGCTGCTCCTTGCGGGTGATAATGCAGCCGTCAGTGATGGCGATGGCGATGTCCGGTCCGGAGCAGATGTTGGTCCTGGCAGGCGATGTGGCATCCAGGGTTGATGGCGAGGAGGGTGCTGGCATCATAGCGGTGGAGTGTCCAAGAGGAAGGCTCCTTGGTGCTGAGCGCGGTCCAGGGGCAGACAGACGCAGAGGGGCCAGGCTATGGTTTGCCTTTGGCATGGGAGACGTCCAGTACAACACAGGCAGTACATCATTAACTACGCAACTCAAACAACACATTGTGAGGTCAGTAATGGGGTAATTTAAATTATTTGGTGTGTGTATGGGTATCGGATGTCGTATTTGAAATTTTGTGTGTGCAATTGGTGTAAAATATGATTTTTGGGGTGTGATTTGGGGTAAAATATTAATTTTGGGGTGTGATTTGGGGTAAAATATGATTTTTGGGGTGTGCAATTGGGTCGATTTTGAGTTTTGGGTGTGTATTGGGGGCTCAAAAAGGAATTTCTGGGTTCATGTTTGGGATTGGGGCGCAAACGTTAGTTTAGGGTTGCACTCGCTGGAGTGGGAATAGTGATGTTCATGTCTCCGCAATGCAACACCTAACCTACTGTTGCAATGTAACTAGTATTAGTATGCATTGAAATGGAATGCAATGTCATTTTATGCGTTGTAAATACGTATGTGCCTTTGGCACACTAGTGTTAATCCCGCTGTGCATGTGTGCACAGCGGCCACCATTGAGAAGTTCTGGGGGGGGGGGGTGCTGGACAGCTGTGAGGTGGTAAACGCCGCAAAGAATACTGGATGGTGCCTGGACGCGGGGATGTGTGTGTGAGCGGGTGTCGTAAATATTGTAATGAGGGAAGTCTTAACTCGAATCCGGGCCACGTGTCTTTGTAGCTCATGCTCCCCTGCGTTTGCTTCCAGGAACAGGAATTCGGCAGCCAGGCTCCTTCCTCTGAGTCAATCCCAAATCTGCAATGCGGCAGTGTGATTGCTAATTTGCAATGGGACAAGTCATGCAGCCAGGGGTCGGAGGGGTGGGCATATTCTCCCTGCAGGCTGTAATGCAGCCTGCATTGCAAACAGGGAAGTGTGCATGACTGCTTTGTGCGGCCTGAGTGGGCTGACAAAACAGTCATTGTGCACTTGAGTGGGCATCCCAATCCACCCATGCCCTGCTCCGTGTTTGGAGAAGTCCTACCCACACTCCCACCCCCTGAGGATACATAGCATGATTACATCAGTTAGTTATCATCATGTGATGATTGTTACTCCTCTGCACTGCTTGAGGCAGTGGGGCAACGCTCTTCCGCCATAGCGGAAGAGACGCCCCTGGGGGGGCGTCAACTACGTGTGATAGGCCTGAGCAACTTGACCCACGGCCCTCCTGCGCTACGCATCCCACCTTCTCCTTACCTGGACATTGACACTGTGGCGCAATCCACTGCACTCTCTTCAAATCTGTGATTCAGCCAGCAGGAGCATCAGCCAGGTGTGATTTCACTAGGCTGGGTACAGCAGTCGCCGGCTAGTCCGCTGGTGGGCCTCCAGATGCAGTTGATGCAGCAGGGCCCCCTTAGGCGTGACGTTGCAGCGCTCACGCAACACAAGTTCGGCGTAGCACAGGGGACTCACCCTCCACAGCGTACGGCCAGCCCAACATCATCCGTCATGTGATGCAGGGAGACGGCACACACCGTTGTTAATCCCCTCCGTGCACCCCGGTGTAGTGTTGGATCATAGTATGCGAGGCGTACCTCACTTTGTTGGTGCGCATGAGCGCCTCTACCATCAACAGCTCCAAGGGTCGCAAGGCGGTCTTCTCACACAGGTCAGCAATGTGTCTCCATGCCTCCTGCCAGACTTCACCACCAGGTACGGACGATCATTGCACATCAATGTTTACCGCCACGGATCATCGACTCCACAGCTCCTCCACATCCCACTCCAGGCTCCAGACGCTGGTCCAGCGAGGCATCATGGCTCTCATCCTGGGCATCCTGGATGTTGGATTTCTTTCAGGCATTGTTGATGTGTGCTGCACTTGTTCCTGTATACTACATTCTGCATTCTATTGTATTCAATGCCTATTTACTATTGGCGGTTGACTGATAGGCAATTTATTGCACTAGAGGCAAGAAATTTTGAAGTTGGGCTGACTAACGTGAGTTTTCTTGCCGCAAATGGGCCTATCGCTAGTTATTGCCCGCTAACGCAGGTATTCCTATCGTCATCGCTCTGATGTTAGCGTGAGTTTTCACAACTGTTCCCTGTTACTATCGCCATGTACCGACGTCTTGATTATACGCCACTAACATGGCGATAGTTTTCAGGGTTAGGCAGCGATAACAAAACAGCCGATAAGTTGCGATGGCGATCGTTATCGCCCGCCATTGAGAATATCCCCCAAAGTGTGATCCACAGCCCATTGCTTTACTTCGTTATGTATCATTTTGCTTAACCATCCAGTTTTAGAGCACATTGAACCAATTCAGTACAGGATCTGTGCTCCACAAACCCCTCTGTTATATATGGTTAATATAAATTCATTTTTCTTTACATTTAATAACAATATAAGCTAGAGAGAGAGAGAACATGAAGTGACATTTTGTGTAATTTGAGGCAACGCCGATAGGGCACGGGGGACTTCTTGAATGTTTTGTGTTGAAACATATAACTTTCAATAAATGTCACTCAATTCAGTGATATAACCATATGTACTTCATTGCGACACAAAGAAATGTTAAAAATGCTTTTTTTTTTAAAACTTTAAAGTCATTATCATGTTTGTTCATAACATTTGTTGCTTGATTTACCTGTTCTGATGCCTTGGCTCATGATTTTGCTCTTGAAGACAAGCCAGGCCACTAGCTCAGCTTACTTTATGCCCCCCAACCCCAAATGTCGTGTCTTCTACGCCCTTGCAGCAGCCCTGGGAGACAGTGGAGGGTGAGAAGGACAGCAGGGCCCAAGGAGTGCCTAAGGAGCCAGAGTAGAGATGGGGAGGTGGTAGTGACCTACCAGGCAGCAGAGAGCTCAGCAGATAGTAAAGCTCCAAAGGGATGGACAGACATCCGGGCATTGGTACACACCGAACAGATGGACAAGCAGTGATGTGGAAGGCAGCTCTCAGCTACAGGAGCGATGGCCACACAGCTTTACCATAGATGACATCAGAGAAATAGAAAGGCATCCTGACCAGGGATGTAGGCAGCAGCAGTGCCTTCAGACACCATGTAAATAAATCCACATTGACAAGATTCAGAAAACATGGTCATACAATAGTGCCTTGGGAAGTAGCAGTGGGGGATAGGAAGACAAACATCCGTTCATGAGAGGCCTCTGATAGTGGGCATATTTAGTAACCTGAGGGGTAGGCAACAGACGGGCAGATACAAAAGTGTCCTACGAGGCATGGGAGAGATGCAGATACAAGTGTCCACAGACAGCAGTCTCCCTCCACAGAGTACTTGAGACAGTCAGACTCACGTGCTTCAGAAGATACTGGAGAGGAGTGAGGCATCACTGCACTGGGAGGCACCCGAGAGAGCCGTGCTCTGACAGGCACTGGAGAAATGGACAGACAGTCGTGCAAAGGGAGACCCCGACAGCAGGACAGGCAACAGTAGTGCCCTGTGAGTCACTGGAAAGAAGAAGAATCGGTTGAGTGAAACACCGGAGAGAGGGACGGACGGCGGACAGACAGCCGTGCCCTAGGAATCACGGCAGAGGAGGGCAGACAGGCACACTGGAGGAAAGGACAGACAGGCAGCCGTGCCCGAGGGGGCCACAATTCTTCCTCCTTTTCACACTGCGGTTTGATGCTACCCCGATTTCCTTACCAATTTTATTGTGCCTCAAATTAAACGCTGTGGGGCATTTTAACAAGGTGATATCGCCGGGAGTGAAGATGTGACTTTTCTTGCTATAATTGGCAGATCGCAGGTTATCACCGGCTAACGCAGGATTTAATATCGCCATCGCGATGATTTTATCGTGCGTTTTAACACCCGTTCCCTGTTACTATCGCCATGTAGTGTGGGCTTGATAATACCCCGCTAACATGGCGATAATATTCAGGGTTAGGCGGCGTTAACTTTTCTGCCGATGACTGACGTTGGCGATAGTTATCGCCCGTCATTGTGATATATCCCCCACAGTGTCACAAAGCCATTTCTCCTCCTTGCTGGAGACAGGCATTGGACTTCCCAGAAACTGCAACCTAGAGCAAGCTGAATGAGTGGTGGCTGTGGCTGGTGAGTGCTCTCCTTCCAGGATTGGCCTGTTTTCATTTTCTTTTTCTGGTATCTACTAGCTTCCACATGCTGTGTGCTTGGATGGACAGTGACAGCCTAAAGAGCATGGGTACCAGAGAAAATGTAACTGAGCCACACTTGTGGGTCTCATCCTGTCTTGTAGTGCAAAGATCCTGCGCCCATAAAGCTTTTGCACTACCTGAAACAAATAACTCAAGAGGGTCTGCGAGGTCCTGGTGTTTAATCTATTGCTTAACTAGGACCCAGGGCTGTCTTAACAGCATTATAGGGCCCGGGCAAAGCAGTGCACTGGGCCCTGCCTGCTAACCACTCACAGTAATAAAAATGTTTAACAGAAAATTAAGGTTAAATTCTGGTCTGCATGGGGCCCCTAGCCGTGGGGCCCCTGGGCAACTGCCCAGCGTGCCCATGCGTTAAGACGGCACTGCTAGGACAAACCACCAGCTGCAGGGTGACCAGGCTTAGTCATGAGTCGACCTGCCGACTGATCACAGTCAGATCGCTTTAGACACTTAAAGATTTTCTGATGTTTCTTTCTGCCATGAGACTGGTAGACCTCCTTTGAAAATGCCTACACAAAGTTTGTGCTTTTCTGGCAATTTGTTTTCTTTGAATCATATGCCAATATTGCTCCCACACTGTGCTCTAGGATGCAATCTCAATAATGAACGATGTTATTCTATTAAAATGTTTGTTTGTGATGCTCTCGTGTCTCTGTTCTCTAGCTGTAACATGGCCTCAAGATTTAGAATCATTATTCACTAAATATTTATAACTCTTGCAATTGTCTTGTGTCTGCTCTCTCTCAATCTGAGGGCATCTATGTACAATAGAATGACGGAGCGTGGCGTTAAGCAAACTTGCTAACACCACGCCCTGCCATTCTGATACGCAAGGGATGCGCTGTATTTACAACGAGACGGTGCACCCCTTCGTTTCCCCTAGCGCTAGCTCTAAATTAAGCTGCCTATCCTCAACGCAGGCACCCTTGCACCATAGTGCAAGGTGCCTGCATGTAGGACGAGAATGATTGTTCATGTGCAGGAAGGTGTCCCTTCCTGCACTCAAACAATCACAAATGCCGGTTGCAACTCCAATGCGTGCGTGCAGGAAGGGCACCTTCCTGCATAAGCAATCATTCATGGCGTTTGCTGTTTCTGTGTGCTGCTCAATGCCACACATAGAAACAAGCAAAACTCAGAGAGAATAAAGCATTTCTCCTCGTTTTGCCTGTTTAAGACCAGGTTTTCCCTAGTCTTAATTTTGGCCTGTCTCCATATTACAACACCCTTGTAAATATGGGGCAGAATCCAAACCAATAGTGCTGCGGTGGAACGCCCACCCTAACACCACGTGCCCACCTTTCACGCTAAGTATAGCGTGAAAGGGCACTTATTCACCGTTAAGTGTTTTAACACCACCTGTAAATCCGACACAAAGCCCCTATCACCACAGGAATGTCTTTAAAAGTGGCGTTCCTGTGGCGATAAGGAATTTGTAAATGTGCCCCTGAGAGTTTCCCTTAACCGACATCTCCTGGTTTTTCTACTGGCTATTCATGCCGGGAATGCCAGTGTTGCCAAAGGATTATTGTTTGAAAACCTAACTCTTAATATTAGTCTCTCTAGTCTGCTTCTATTGGTCAGGAGGAATATCTACTAGGGCTAGGTGTAATACTCTAGATAAAGTGTCATCACATATGTACGCAATGCAAACTATAATTCAGTTTGTTGCAAGATGGCAGATGATCCTAATATTTTTAAAAGTTGTGTCTTCTGATGTCAGAAGCTGAAGCGTGCACAGAAGATGTACAGGTGCTCCGATGAGAGCTGCACTGGCATAGTCCTGGTCACCTAGTCACGAGGACCATGGTGACTACAGAAAAGGAAAGACCTACCTTTGGAGTTTGTTGCGGTGGGGAAGGATTCGACTACTGAGTAGACATGTGGTGGTGAGGTGCACTTTTGATTCAAGGCGGCACCAAAATTCCACACAGAAGTGGAAGGATTTAGCTGAAGTCTAAGGTCTGCGTTGTTATGGATATCCAGGGGCCCAAAAAGGTACTGGCTCAGTTTTAAGGTCATCGACCAAATATTTAATCAGATGCCCTCTAATCAAAACAGTGTAGTTACACCAGTGCATATTCAGTGCATTCCAACATGGCTTTTAAAGACCATTAAGTAGTATATTGTAGGTATTATATTGCTTTTGAAGTATTTGAGTATTTTTCAAAACGTGTTATTTGGACATGATGTGAATATGAAGACCAAAGGCTCTCTGCCCATCGTTTGTGTGACAACCTTCAAAATAGGATTATTCTACGGAGCAGCGGTGAATGTAGAATGGACTCTATTTAAAGTTGAAACGAATAAAGTGAATTGAAAGGATTATTTGTGGCATCACCCACTGGAGGGTTTGATTGAATTGTAGCAGTGGACCACTAACTCAGCATGCTTTGCAACCGAGGCCACTAAAGGCGCCCACCAGGGGCGAAAAACTATAAAATGTAGCAAGTGCATAGTGGTGGCTGCTCATACAGATGCTATGGCGAACCTTTGATGAAGGTCAAAGTATTGACTGAAGCGTGTCAGGACTGCCTAAGAAAAAGAATAATTTAAATAAAAGGATTTACCTTCACCGCTGGGAGTGCGACTCTTTCTTTCCGTCAGGAGAGAGTCTGGATGATGTGTGTGTGTGTGTGTGTGCGCGTGCGTGCGTGCGTGTGTGTGTGTGTGTGTGTGTGTATATATATATATATATTGTTTTTTTCTTCTTTTTCTGAGCCTTATTATAAACAGCAAACATGTTGGCCAAAAAGTACAACAAAGGATTATTGGTGGATAAAGTAATTGTAATACGTGCTTAAAGAAATGAGGTCATGACCTACTATAGCTGTCTTGAAAGGAACAAGAGATCACTGTATCCAGGGAGAGACAACACAAATCATAACTTTTTCTTTAAAACCAGTCTTGCCAACATGAAGGTTTGCCTGTCTTACTGAGGATTTATGGGTGTGTCTTGTATTTAGCTACCTGGAAACTAATATAAAGCATGGATGAGTCCGATTTCAGGGTCCCTGAGGAAGGCAGTGCACACCAGAAGTGCTTCATAAAGCATCCTACCAGGTAATGTAGGCCTCACCTACTCCTTCAGGGATACCTGAACACTATGGCTATTTATCTTGCTAGATGACAAGCCAGCATGTCCCAAAAAGTAACATTACTGTAATTTAAGATGTGTGTTCTGCCAGGCATGGATTGATGACACCTAGAAAATGTCCTGCGCCTTTAGAAAGCTGAAATCAAAACTATAGGAATTTATTTGGACTTAAAGATGTGAAGAGAAACAATGAGCCTGGAGCATATATTGTCAGCACTGATTAACTAAGGAAAATTATGCATTTTACGGTAAATCGCTACTGTAACAAGAGAAAATGAACCCTGAAGTGAAGTGATACCTGGTCATTCATCAACTAATGCCTCTAGAGATGATCCACTGACAAGGGCCTTGCTTGCATCCACATGTGGAACAATGTACTCACATAGCATTTAATTGTACTTATTTTATTTATCTTAATGACATTAAATAATATTGGGTGTACCTTGGCAATGGTGAATCGAGAAGCACAGGGCAATAAAATCTGAGCAAATGTAAACTCAAAATAATATACTACAAAGTCCTGGAACATATTATTCTTATACCCAAGTGGCACAGAGGTTGAATCTGATACAGCCATTTCAGAGCAACAAGCAGAAGCAGAGGAGTTCAGTAAAGACGACTAGCAAGAACCTCAGTCACTTCCTTTACCAAAGTCTGATTGCCATTCAGCTTAAGGAGCGTCCCTCAATTATCAGGGACATTTCAGAAATAAATTTGGATGACTGAAACAGGTATTTGTAAGGGCACCATTCACCATAGCAGCATCTTGGCGCTAGAAATTAAGAGAAAAGACCAACTGCAGAAGTCACCAGAGCGGAAAAGCAAGTCCAATAATTGTGCAATTTATAGCTCAGATAAACATGAGTGTCTTCAATTTTTAGGGAGAGAAAGAGAGATAGGTGGCAATAATTCTAAGCCATAGCGCCAAATGATTCCAGTGTTCAGAGGCCTGGACGGAGAAGGCTTTCCCTCCGAGACACATCTGCATCTGGGGCAGATGGTAGAACTAATTGGGTCGAACATAAGGTGCGACTGGGGCAAAGGCACAAGTCGGGGTACACGCGGTGGACGGTGTCACCACTAGTTTCTCACAGGGTGGACGCCATTCCCCTGCCAAGAAGATTGGGCCCAGTTAAAAATGCTGAACTTGTCTGGGTGTAGTTTTCGACACCGGGACACATTAGCTGTGTCTGCACCTTGTCTGCTTTCTGTTCCAAGTAGCAACAGCAGGTGGGAAGCAGGGTTTCTCATTTCACCTGCAGCTGAGCCACAGACAAAGGCCTGATTTAAGCGGCCATCAGCCCTCCTTTTGTTCAAGTAGCATCTTGGCTGGGGGCTATCTCGAGTCTATCACCCTAGATGTCAGAGCAATGGAGGGGAAAAAAAGCACACAGCTTGTTATAGCTTCACAAGTGCTTAAGAAAACTACGATTCGAAGCAAGCTTTTGACTTTGTTCAATCCGATATAAAGAATGAGATTTACTGGAATATCAAATGTATCGTTCTGTGACAAGTATTTACATGAATAACAATTTAAATACCCACCCACCATTTTTAAATGTAATTCTTTAATAACACTACTCCTCCCAATGTAGGGTGTCAGAGCCCTTTACATCACATGTGCACATAATACATTGACAATAAATCATGCAAGTGTGTAAATCAATGTGTATAGCATATATTACATAAGACGCAATGAAGGCCAGCTACTGGATTTATGTGGCAGGGGCAGATCAAATTATGCAGCAGGGTTGACTAGAATTATGCAGAATGAAAAGGCAAATTGTGCAGCGTAATTCAGCACCATTAAAGTGCTAGTATTGCCCTCAATATTTGTACATTTTTACACATGTTAACACTATCCTGGGCAAAGGTTCCACTTCATTTTGTGCCTCTTTTTGACTCCCAAACACAGAAATAAGCAACAGAAAGGTTGACCATAGAACCTTTGCAGGGTTTTCCACTGCATGGCAGCACTGTGTCACTGCGCTTCCAGTAACTCTTTAACAGTTTGAGCTAGAAACATTCTTTGTTGTTGAAATCTGCAGGTCATGCTAGCAGATGAAGTGAATTATGTGGCAAATGGAGCAAATCCATAACTGTGCGGAAACGCCATAGCTGCAAAATCACATAATTCCAGTGACCCTGAATGTGGGTTGCCAGGTATAGGAGTCATATTTCATCTTCATAGCTCACTGTGCTGAGATTACAAGGATTGCAGTTTTATGAACTGCAGAAGTAACTAGAGAGGCCAGATGTACGGCCCACCAATTTTGCAGCTCGCAAGTTGCGTCGCATTGCGACTCGCAATTTGCGACTCACACATTGGGATGTGCAACAGTGTCTCCAGACACTGTTTAGCGATTTACTAATGGGGTACGCAAATTGCATGCCTCATTAATATTAATGAGGGCAGGCTCAGGCTGCGAGCTCCATTAGGAAATAGCTAGCACTCACAGGGATGGTGGCCTGCTGGGGTCAGCAAGACCACCATGTCCTAACTGTTTTTAAATAAAGCAGTTTTTTAAAATGCAGCCCATTTTCCGCAAAGGGAAAAGCAGACAGCACAATAAAAATAAAAATAAAACTTTTCAGTTTTATTTTTGTAAGAGCGAGACAGTGGTCCTGGGACCACTGCCTTCCCACTAAAAATATTTTTGACCCATTCACATCATCACAGATTTGCGTAAAGTAGTCACAAAATATTGAAACTAAAATGAACTGTTACTAAACTAAAAATATAATTTAACAAATAAATTGTAACACACTCTGTAACTTTTATCTTTTTACACAGACTACCTGAAGGAAGGAGAAAGCCAACTTCCAAACCAACAAACTGCCAGACAATAAATATCAACTATAACAAAGCATCAAGAATATATAATAAAGAAGTAAGTATGCATATAATATTAATTTAAAAACTCTCCCAACAACCATAAAATAAACCTAACTCCCTAAACCTCGACAAACTTGCAACAAAATACCATATTTAATTTAATATATTTTTTTTTCTCTTTTCCACAGGTAATTCAGCCCCTGCCCCACGTTAAAACAAAGTATAAAAAAAAGCTTCAAAACATCTAAAAAAACATACAAGTGAAAATAAATAACAAATAACTGCATTTAAAAAATATCAATTACAAAGGAGCAAAAAGTGAATTTATAATATATTTGTACTGTTAAACTATTTATAGATATCGACAGAAGAGAGTTAAATATATAACTTCACAGAAAGGAAAATAATTATTTAACTATATAGGTACACCTACAGCCAGAAAAGTGCATCAGCAGAAACCATTAATTGGAAATGTACTAAATATTGTATGAATGCATGCTATGGAAGGGGCAACTATAAAAAGAAAATCTTGTAATAAATGTAAGAAGCACAGCCACCCGCCAAATGCTACAGAAATAGAAGTTACAGAGAAACATCCGCCCAGCACTCCAGAGTGTCCACGGCGGATGACTGGAGTTGATTACAAGCAGGAGCTGCTTGCCCTCCGTGGCACTCCTCACACCTCCTGGTCACTGAGTCCCTCCATGTCTCCAGGTCTCACGTCCGGAACCACTGTGACCAGTTGTGTCCCCACCAGCATTGGCCCCTTGTTCTTCGCTTGCCCTGTATCTGAAATGACATGAAGCATGGGTTTTTTGCACTTTGCTTTTTCCACACACTGAGCCATCACAAATCAGCAGAAAACATTGATGAAATGCACATATCACCCAGCCTCATGGTTCACTCTATGGGCTTCAAATTTAGCATGCAGGCACATGCATGCATGCTACATAACCTCGCAAACAGTTGGGTTCCACTCATGTCACCAACCCCAAACAGGCACAAGTCGGTTAATGGAATCACCTGCATTCCCATCCTTATGTCCATACTAGGATAGTTTGATCACCTTGCATGCTTTGGCACTTGTATCATGCCATTGTAAAACAGATGTACCCCAAATAGGATGGATACAATTTGAGATATACACAATGCCCAGAGTCCAATAGATCTACCTATCCCCTCACCAACACACCATGATGTCATGAAGGTCAAGCTAAAACACCAATTTACCATCAGTTAGTGTTGTGGCAGACATCATGTCACATGCAAATGCTCACTGCACACTGATGAGACTCTGGACTCCAGAAGCCACATAATATGTCTACTTTCTGAAAAGTCTAATGAAAGCTGAACAGACGAAATCTGAAAGAAACAGTTAGTTATGAGATTCCTTACCTTGGAGTTCCCCCCAGGTGTCAGACTGGATCCGGAAAGTTTTT
>CAWUFW010028306.1:0-22458 GCA_963921515.1 Calotriton arnoldi | reverse complement strand
GCCAGGGCCGGCCACAGAGAACCAGGAACACCGAGCCCCCAAAGTGACCCCCAAGCCTTCAAACACTGCCCGGGAGTGTCCCGGCCGGGATCGGAGCAAACCCCAGGTGAGAGCAGAGCCCGGAGACCAAGCTGGCGATAAGGGCGAGAGGTGCTGGAGCTGGTACCCGATGGTGCACGTTCCCACTCCATGCGCGCCCAAGCCACGCCCACCGCTATGTGCATTTTGCACTGCAAAAGTTTTTGAACAAGTGTTTAAGTGTCTGTAATCCAAAACTAGACGATATGTATTGTCTGGTTTGGAGACAGGAAACAAAGGATTGTACATTGAGGAGGCATGTTTCAATCACTCCCTTGATATTCAAGTTGATCTAAGATCTCCCTGACCTGTTTTTTAGCTTCTTTTTGTTTATTGGGTACTGCCGTTGAGCAGTTGGTTCATGTTTCAGATGTATTTTATGGTGAGGTGAATCCTCATCCCATCCTACATGATTTTTATATAATGCTGGGGCCTGGGCTACTGCCCATTTCCTGGGCATATGTATATCTTAGATGCATTGGTATATGGTTGGAGAAGGCAGGTATAATTATGTCCTCGCCATGTGGGCACTCCCTGACAAATTGTGGTGGCCAGTCCTTTTCTGCTAGAAGTAAGTCATAGCCTTTTGATAGTCTTTCCCAAAAAAGTGCTTTTACCTGTCTAGGTTTGTCTCCCTCCATCCGGAGTGTTATTTCATGTAACTTTTGTGGAGTACTAACCCTGGTGTCTACAGTCTCAACTGTGATGTACTCATTCAAGTCCAATATCTACAGAAGTTCCTTCAGGTTCTGGCGAGCTATTGTGACTTCTGCTGCACTGTCCAGCATTGTCTGAGCCCATTCTCCGTTCTTGAGTCTCTGTTCTCAGTATTTTCTCGGCATGTCTGATCTTTAGACCTGCTACTTTCTTTTGGAGAGGTGAGGGTTTTTGGCTTAGGTTTTTGGAGCTGATGTTTGTCGTCTTTCGATTTCACGCGTTCTTCTCTATGTTCTGATCGTCCTCTTCTTTCCGAAGTCATGTGATGAGATCTGAAAGGGACGAGAGGAACGTGTATCAGTATCTTGATACCTGTCAGGTGTTCTCGAATTGTCCCTATTCCTGAGGAGTTATACCTCCTTTCCAGACGGCTCCCTTTTGAGGGGAGACCCTACCTCGGGATTGAGAATGTTTCTCGCTTGAATTTATGTTTGTTAGTGTCCCACTTCTTTTTAGAAGATGTAGGAGTTTGTTTAATTGAGTCCTTCTCTCAGGACTTTCTCAGATAGTTTCGGCATTCACTGGGGTCTTCCACCCAAACTATCTCTGCCTAATTCTGCATAAGATTGTTCTATAATTCTGGGTAGCTCTGTTTGATGTTCTGTAACATCACATTCCCTTAATTTTTGGCGGATACTGCTCTGCTGCCTCCCCTTTAATATTAGATAATATTATTGTTGAGACCTGGTCGAAGTTTACCAGTAATGTTCATACCTAAATTTAGAGCAGGCTCTGCCCCGTATTCGTTTTGAATTTGTTTCAGGACATCCAGGTATTACCGCAATTGACGGAATGCCATGTGTTTTAGTATAAATGGCAGCAAAGACTGAGCCCCAAGTGGTGCAGTCTTCCAGTTGTGGTGTGATCCCCATTGGTAAACTGATTGTCAGTATTCTGTGTTTCTCATATGGGCTAGTATTTGGAAATACTGCTTCAATTTGAGTAATTTTTTGAGCTATCCAGAATGGAATTTGCTCACGTTTTGTGGGCATTTTACCCATGACTGCGTATAGAGTCTGTGGTGTAATTTTTAATGTATTCCCCTGTTGGGGAGTTTGATTTGGAATTGTTAAGGTATGAAGTAGGTGAAGTATTCCTTACTATGGTATACTAAGAGTACGCTAACCCCAGTATGCCTAGTATGCCTAGTATGCCAAGAGTCCCTCTAGGTTCTAGTCTGCTCCATACCTGAAGAATGTAGAAGAGAGTAGGGAATCTCTTTGCCAGTTGCGACTCGGAGCTCCAACTTGCCCACTGCAAGGGAAGTCAGATCACGGGAAGCTGGACTCTCTGCGTGCAGGATGACAGCTGCCTTCTCAGTGCGTCGGGCCGGGAAGCAGGCTCCTCTGAAGTCGAGGTCTCCCTCTGATTTACGGGGGCTAGGGAAGGTATAGATTATACCTGAGAAGCACCCTAAGAATGTTAGTATTGGCGTGAGGTCGGACAGCGGAAGGCGCTCATGAATGAACCCTAAGGAACAATGGTTCATGCATAATATATGAGTCCTTGAAGAAATCAATAGTCCTCGGACTAGGAAAACTCCCCGCGAGCCTAAGGGCTCCTGTTCTTCAAGAGCACAAAGTTGTGGCGTTAGGGTGTGAATTCAGGATGTCAGCAGACCATGCCTGTATTTGGAGTGCACGGTTTAATGCCTAAATAAGGGCTGGGATTTTATGTCTATATAAGGGCAGGGCGAATTGTGCCTATATAAGGATATGATACTGGAAAGCCCGTTTATGGACACCCTAAGAGGAATACAACAGTGTGTATGCCATTATAGTCTCACTGTTGCTCTCCATGGTGATGTGCTGGCTTCTAGTGCCCATCCTGCCTGACCTCCATGGTCAGCTTGCTGCTCCTGCCCTGCCCCCTTGCCCCCTGCCCTGCTGTTTTCCATGTTGCAGACCCCTATTCCCTCCCCTCCCTGGCTTGTCTCGTTCCATTGCACGTGCCCCTGATCCCTCCCTCCTGCCCTTTATGGTCCGTTATGCTGCAGATTTCTCTCCTGTCTGTCCATCATGGTCAGCTAGCTGCCATTGCCTCTTTACCCTCTGTTCACTGTTGTCCATGTGCATGGTCCTGTCCCCTCCCTATTTCTTTCCATGAATTGTTGTGCAGCACTCCCGTCCCGCATGCCCTGTGTGGTGTATTGTGCTGCTGCAAACCCTGATGCCTGCCCTGTAAGGTCAGTTTGGTGCACCTGTCCATGTCCCTCCTGTCCTCTGTTATCCGAGTCCATGTCCCTACCCCAATTCCTCCTGCCTTCCATGATCCAATGTACCATACTTGCTAACATTTTGAACTTGGTAAGAGGAAGATTTTGGAAAAAACTGGGTATTGATTTTCCCCATTGACTTACATTGAAAAAGAGGAGATTGTAGACAGGAGACAGATCAAATTAAGCCCATTTTGGCTTAAAAACATTGGGCTTTTCCTGGCTGAATCAGGTCTGTTGGCATATATGGTTGTACTACCACTGCCTCTTCCTTCTGCCCACAATGGTCTATTATATTGCCACAGCCTCTCTTGCCTGTCCTGCATTGTTGGTTTGTTGCCCCTGCCCCCCTTTCCACTGCCCTCCATAGCCTGTTGTGCTGCCACTGCCCTTCCTGCCTGCCCAGTGTGGTCAAATTGTTGCCTCTGCACCCTCCTACCTGCCTTCAATTTTCTGAGTCCGTGCCCCTGGCCTCTGCCTCTCAACAGTATCCTAATGAACAACTAGATTGCTAACATTCTATATTTATTACAAAAGTGTGGCACGCCTGTCGTCATCTTGATGTAATCAAAACTGCAATACCTAGAGCATTTCCTTTAGAAATTACAGAAATGAGAGGGTCTTATTTGCATCAAAATTATGGTTAGTGCTCTAAAAAACTAAAATGAGGACATATTTTCTGAGTTTTCAAATAGCGACAAAGCACTTTTAAATTATTTGTTATCTTTATGTTTTTTTATCCAGTTGACCACTTGATTGAATGTTGCACTTAGGGGAGAGGATGTGGTATTACTTCCAGAGCTGCAGACTTTGCAACTGGGGAACCAGGTTGGAGTTTCTGCTTCAGCTCGACATTCTGTGATTCTGGTCAAATCACTTAATCTTCCCATGTCTACAACCAACATGAATTTGTCCTTTTGTGATGTAACCAATGCTCATGTAAAGCACTCCAATACCTGACCAGTCTGCACTATATAAAACTGCAAATAAACAAAAAATAAATAGTGTTTTGCACACTTCTGTCATTGGGCTATACATGGGCTACATCTGGGTGATATTTGTGCTACATTTGGGCTCTTTTGTCTCTGGTGGCAATCTTGGGAGATTTATTTGTTATGAAGTTTCCTAATTTCCTCATTTACTGCAGTCTCCTCAGTAGGAAATACTTTCAGTTTTTTACTTTGATTCCATCAAGAAGGCATTCAGATGTGTCACATATTTGACATAAATTCAGAATGTTAGCACTCTAGTTGCTCATTAGATCACTGTAGTAAAGCTATTGCTCACCAGGAAAGTCTGCTGCTGGTATTGAAAGTGCATGATTCAGTCTGCATGTCAGAATTTTTTAATGAAATAGAAGAGGATTTGAGAAGTCACTCAAAATGTGCCCTAATTTTTCTTTCTGCAGCACTAATCATAATTTCTTTGGCAAAATGAACCCCCTCATTTTGTTCCTTTTTAAATTAAATGTTTTAAGTGTTACCACTTTATTCCAATCAAGATGGCTTCAGGTGTGCAATACGTTTGTCATAAGTAAGACTGTTAGCGCTCTAGTTGTTCTTTAGAACACTCTGGGAAGCTGCAGTGGAACACAAAGGAATCAACTGACAGTCTCTGCCCTTGTTGGATGTACATGTTTTACTGAGAATGTCAGACTTCATTCTCACATGACTGAGAAAGATAATGTGAATTTACAGACAATATGCTCTCATTTTAGCTTCTAGGTCACCTTCCAAACCTCTATGGGAAAAGTTTGAGAAAATAGTTTTCTCTCAAACATGATTCATGATATCCCAGCAGAAGGCTTTTACACAGGGTAAAATCACCTTAGAACACATCACAATTCCTAAAATTAGTATGGTACCATCAACAAATGATTTATAATGTACCTAAAGTCTTATCACCCTTTATACGTTCTCCTTTTGGTGACCCTCAACACCTTTCATTCACTACAAAGCATTTTAATGGGGTGAATTCATGTATATTGGTCCCAAGATGGCTGCCAACACTTCTTGGATGAAGTGCTGACAGCCAATCAGATCTCACAATGATATGTGTGGTTAGGCTCTGCCCAGATATATACATTTCTTTTCCTTTAATATTTAAAAAACTACTGAACGGATTTACACCATTTAAAACAAAGGGCGCTTTCTGAACCAAGAGCTACCTTTTTGCCAAATTTGGTGCACTTCTGTTCAGAAGTTCGGGCTGTAGCCTTGTCTAAAGTTTCCTATGGAAATTAAGGTGTGGAAAATGCGTTTTGGGACCCCCCTTTTTTCTCAGCCCCCGCTTGACGAATCACCCCAAAACGTTCAAGACAGGAACTGACCGGAGCGCCCCTTTAGTTTTGAAAATTTTGCGAAAATTCGTCAAACGGCACCAAAGATTGGCAAAAGAAAAAATGCTTTTAGAATAGAAACAAGGTCCTAACTATAACTACCTACTGGCGACCGCCAGTAGGTAACACATATATATATGTGATCCAACAAAAATGCCTGAAGCATTCGAGAGGCACTCGACAAGTCCTCTGCCCTCCGGGCTTCCTGCTTGGTGCACTAGGCCGCTCTCACCTCCCATTAAAAAGTGCCCGACGCCAAGTTCCAGGGAACCACCCCTTCCTCATGGGCTGCCGATCAACAACACTACGATGCTGCATCATATGAGATTAATGACCTTTATGTAGAACAAGCTCCCCGGTGGGCTAGTGTGCTAAAGTGCACAATCAACCAGAGTCTGCTGGGACTTGTAGTCCAATATGATGCCAAAATAATATCCCCTTATAGTGGAGGTCGGAGTGTTAAAACAAAATTGAGCAATGTCTATTATAGCCTATAGTGGTGGCTGTGTTGCGAGTCCAGTGCGCCCTCTTGATGCAGAGTCCTGTGCTCTGAAGATCCCCAATCAGTTCGAGGAATGAGCCTCGTTCTGCTGCCAGCTCCTTGTAACAGCAGATGATGGTTGCTTTCTCTCCACTGGCCAGGCCGCCGTGTAGCAGTATGATCCAACAAAAATGCCTGGAAGCATTCGAGAGGCACCGACAGTCCTCTGCTCCTCCGGGCTTTCCTGCTAGTGCACTAAGCACGCTTCGCACTCCCATTAAAGTGCTCCGACGCGTTTTCTGGGAACCACCTCTTCCTCATGTGGCTGCCGTCACACAACACTTCGATACTGCATCATATGAATTAATGACCTTTTATTAGAACAAGCTCCCCGGTGGGCGTGTGCTAAGTGCACCGTCAACCAGAGTCTGCTGGGACTTGTAGTCCAATATGATGCCAAAATAATATCCCCCTTATAGTAAGGTCGAGTGTTAAACAAAATTGAGGCAATGTCTATTATAGCCTATAGTAGGCTGTGTTGCGGGGGTCCAGTGCGCCCTCTGATGTAGAGAGTCCTGTGCTCTGGAAGACCCCCGAATCAGCTCGGGAATGAGCCTCGATTCTAAGCTGCCAGCTCCTTTGTAACAGCAGATGATGGTGCTCTCTCCACGCCACAGGCCGCCGTGTAGCAACATTATGATCCAAGCAAAAATGCCCGAAGCATTACCCGAGAGGCACCCGACAGTCCTCTGCCCTCCGGGCTTCCTGCTTGGTGCACTAAACCGCTTTCGCCTCCATTAAAGTGCCCGACGCTGTCTCTGGGAACCACCCCTTCCTCATGGGCTGCCGTTAATAACACTCGATACTGCACTCATATGAATTAATATGACCTTTTATTAGAACAAGCCCTCGGTGGCGGTGTGCTAAGTGCACCCGTCCAACCAGAGTCTGCTGGGACTTGTAGTCCAATATGATGCCTTCAGGCATTTTTGTTTGGATCATATATATATATATACATACATATATATATATATATATATATATATATGTACATATATATATATATATATATATATTATCTACTGGCAGTCAGCCAGTAGATAGTTATAGTTAGGACCTATTTTCCATAGGAAATCCGCGACATTCTATTTGAAATAACTCTCTTGGCCGGGTTGGCGTATCTTCGGCAGGCTTCCAACTTGTGTGGCGCTCCGATCCGCTCCTACCTGAAAGTCTCGGGGTGATTCGTCAACGGGGCCGAGAAAAAAAGGGGGTCCCAAAACGTGTTTTCCCCATTCATTTTTCCAGGAAACTTTAACGCGGCTACAGCCGAACTGCTGAGCAGATTACACCAACTTGGTAAAGAGGTAGTTCTTGGTTCAGAAAAGAACCCTTTTTGTTAAATGGTGTAAATCCGTTCAGTAGTTCCTGAGAAATTCCGCAACCAAAATCACACATATATCTATGGCCTGCCGGGATCCGCGTGCCCTCTCCGATCACGTAGCTGCGATAAGCTAATTGGCTGTCAACCCTCCAAATCAGGAAGTGTTGGCAGCCACTTTGTCCCTCGGCAGGGCCTGAGGGACAGAAGCTAAGTGCGCAAGCTGCACAAAGGGGCAGGGTAGAAACATCCTGACTCCCTAGGTCCTGCTCGGGGTCCCTACAAGGACCCACTGGGCAGAAAAAGCATTCTCTCTCCAAGTCGGCGGGATGCGCCCAGGGTGCGCGGATCCCGCTGAGAAAAAAAAAGAAACAAGTCGTCGCAACGCACAAAGGGGGCAGGCAGGGTAGAAAACACCCTAACCCCTAGGCCTCGCTCAGGTGGGGTCCCACAGGGACCCCCTGGGCAAAAAAAAGCTTTGAGGGAATGCGGGCAGGATGCGCTCAGGGTGCGCGGATCCTGCCGGCGTCGGCCAGCGCGGTCTCCCGCGCTCCCCGTGTACACTCTGCCCCGGGTGGGCCAAGTCCCGGGGGCACATGCTCGAGGGGTTATATTTATGCATGAGGGCCTCTAAGGGCCCCGCAAACCTCGGGACCGCCACCCCCGGGCTTTATTAGAAAAAGATGGCGGGAGGGTCACATGAGCCCTCCGCAGCCCTCGGGACCACCACCTCCCAGGGCTAACTTTGTTGCTGAAATTAACCCGTGTCGGGGGACCCAGCCCCCACACGCCCGGGACCACCACCTCCCGGGGCACTAACAAAGTTCGAAAATGGGGGTCCGTTTTGGACCCCAAAGCCCCGGGGACCACTCACCTCCCGGCTTTGAAAAATGTGGGAGGGGGGCCGCGCGGCCCCTCTCCTGGAGGCCAGTGATGGCCCTGGGGGACCGCCACCCCCAGGGTCGGCTCCTTGCAGTGCCCGGGTGCCTACCCCCGGGACAGCTGCTGCTTGCAATGACAGGACGGAGCCCCGCGGCCCCGTCCTGTCATGCAAGCTGCTTTGAGTTCTGGGAAGCGAGCAGCATGGAAAGCCGCTCTTGCTTCCCAAAATTAAAGCAGAGCCTCAGCTTTCTTCACATGGGGAGGCTGCATATTAGCAGCTCCCCATGTCAGAGAAGAGCCTTAACTGCCGGCTCCCAAAAATAATAAGTAAAAAATTTTTTTTAAAACAAAGGCCCGGCCCCGGGGATGGGGTCCCCGGGGCCTAAGGAGGCCTTAGAGTGGGGCCAGGCAGCCCCCTCCATCAAATAAAAAAGAAAAAAAAAGGTGGCAATGGCCCGGGGATGGGGTCCCGGGTCGAGAGTCAGCCACAGGAGGGGCCCACGCGGTCCCCTTCCTCAGTCCTTTTTTTTTTTTTTATGTGAGTGGGGACAGGCCCTGGGGTTGGGGTCCCAGGGCTCAAAAGTTACTAAAAATTACTAAAAAGGGGGGGCCACACAGCCCCCTTTTAAAAAAAAATATATTTAAAGCGTGCACGCGAGGAGGCCACGCCCCTTCTTCTGGCAGCACTCTGTAAAACGCCCTGGCGCGTTTGCAAGAGGGGGAACCGACCCCCATGAATACTGGGGGTCCCTGGGGGCCAACCTTAGCCCACCAGGAACCTCCAGTATGCGCCAGGGGCTGCGTTGCAGAGACGTGTAGAGAGGCCACACCCCTTTTACACCTCTCTGCAACGCAGCTCTGTGGCGCTTTTGGATATACCTGTTGGGCTAGTTGGCCCCCAGGGACCCTCAGGATTCAAGGGAGTTAATCCCCGACTTAAAACGCGCCACGGGGCGCGTTTGCACAGTGGTGAAGGGAGGGGCGGGGCTTCAGGTGACATGTGTGCAAACAGGCCCCGTGGCGCGTTTTAAGATGGGGAATTAAATCCCCTTCAATCCTAAGGGTCCCTGGGGGCCAACAAGCCCACCATGTACTTCTAAAAAGCGCCACAGAGCTGCATTGCAGAGAGGTGTAAAAGGGGCGTGGCCTCGGTACACGTCTCTGCAACGCAGCCCCCTGGCGCATACTGGAGGTTCCTGGTGGGCTAGTTGGCCCCAGGGACCCTCATGATTAAAGGGGACTTAATCCCCCAACTTAAAAGCGCCACGGGGCGCGTTTGCACAGATGTCACCTCAGGCCCCGCCCCTCCCTTCACCATTGTGCAAATATTCCTCTAAAATCAGCCGAAATACGAATTCCGATTTACTCACCTGTTATCAGGAGAGACCTCAGTGCTGCATCTTTCAGCCCAGTACTGATCCTGAAAAGTAATTTTAACCGTACTTACCAGTAACTTGAATTTCCTTCCATAGGATATCATTGCCTGCTTTTTGCTGGAAAAATTTCTAAGTGTGGAGTTTTGGAACTTTATAATATTCCTCTAAAATCAGCCGAAATACGAATTCCGATTTACTCACCTGTTATCATGAGAGACCTCAGTGCTGCATGTTTCAGCCCAGTACTGATCCTGAAAAGTAATTTTAACCGTACTTACCAGTAACTTGAATTTCCTTCCATAGGATATCATTGCCTGCTTTTTGCTGAAAATGTTTCTAAGTGTTGATTTTTGAAACATACAAATATTCCTCTAAAATCAGCCGAAATACGAATTCCGATTTACTCACCTGTTATCAGGAGAGAACCCAGTGCTGCATCTTTTAGCCCAGCACTGACCCTGAAAAGTAATTCTAACCGTACTTACCAGTAACTTGTATTTCCTTCCATAGGAATCCATTGTCTGGTTTTCATCAGAAAAGTTTCAAAGTGTCGATTTTCACAAACTACAAATATTCCTTAAAAATCGCCTGTATGACTTAAACGCATTCTTTCAACTGTTTACAGGAGATGCACCAGTGCTGGATCCAGGATCCACCACTGAGTGAGAAAAAGTCACGATAACACTACTTACCTGCTAAGTGAATTTCCTCCCATAGGATAACATTGGTGATTCTATGTGAAAAAGTTTCTGTGTCAACTTTTAAAATACAATAATATTCCTTAAAAATCACTACTGTAACCAAAACGCTTTTACTCAACTGTTTACAGGAGATGTCCCAGGACTGAATCTAGGATCCAGTCCTGTGGTTAGAAAAGTAATCCATAAAGGAACTAATTGCATTTAGCTAGAAATTCACATTGAGCTCAATGTTGCATTGTGTTTGAAATTGTGTTGCCCATTGCAACAACTGTAACTACTGTACTTAAAAGTCTATTGCCTATTTGCAAAGTATTTAAAGTAAATTAATTCATTCTGAGAAAGTATATTTTGTAATGTAATGTATAATGTAATTACAATGTAATTTAAAAAATAAAATATCTAAAAATATATAGTTTAAAAAAATGTAGTAAATCAGTATGAAAAAAATAAAAATAACAATTAATACATTTAAAAATTGGCATTTACAAAACTTTTGAAATTCACTGAAAAAAACCATAGGTTTCAGACATGTTATAGTTAGGAATTAGCATTTAAAAAACCTTTGAAATTCACTGAAAAAACCATAGGTTTCAGACATGTTATAGTTAGAAATTAGCATTTAAAAAACCTTTGAAATTCACTTAAAAAACCATAGGTTTCAGGCACGTTATAGTTAGAAATTAGCATTTAAAAAACCTTACAAATTCACTGAAAAAACCATAGGTTTTAGGGACAGTTATAGTTACTTGGACATTGCACTCGTACAAAACCCGTGAAATTCCCCGTTATAGTTAGTTCAGTTAACTATAACTCGCGCCCCACAATGCACTGCTGATGACGTCACATATTACATCACTCATGACATGGTCAGTGACATCACTGATGACATCACTGATGACATCTCAAATGACATCACTGATGACATCACTGATGACATCATCCAGTGACTGTGTGTTTCTGTAAAGTTTAAATATGTGTAATATATATAGGGAAAGGCGTATTGAAGAGTGAGTGGGTGTATAAGTGTCTGAATGGATGATTTAGTAGGTGCGTGACTAACTGTATAAGTGAGTGATTAAACGTATGTTACTGAATGCATGGGTTAGTGACTAAACTGGGTGAATGTCTGTATCCGTCTGTCTGTTGCTGTGTAAGTGGCTGCATGGGTTTGTGAATAGCTACATGAGTGTCTATATGAGTTATTGATTGGTTGTCTGAGTATCTGTATGGGTGCCTGAGTGTTTGTGTGGGTGGGGTGTGCGACTCTGTACATAGATGTGTGAGTGGGTGATTCACTGGGTGCATGATTTGAAGAGTGCATCTGTGATGGACTGCTTGGGTGGGTGAGTGTGTGTATGGGTGTGTTAGTGAGTGAATGTATATCTCAGTGGTACATGTGCGAGTAACTACATATGTAAAAGGAAGTATATATGTGTGTTAGAGTATTTAAAAGGCTATACGTGAGAGTGTGTGATTGTGAGAGTGGCTGTATGGATGCGTGTGTGCTTGTATCAGTTATTGTATAAGAGCGTAAGAATGTGCTAGTATTTGTATGAGTTCTTGAGCTGGTGTGTGTATAACTCTATAGGTGAGTAAATGGGTGTGTGATTAATTTTTTGCATGACTGACTAGGTGTGTGAGTACCTCTATGGATGAGTGTCGGTGTGTCAGTGTTTATATAGGTGTATGAGTGCATATGATAGTCCTGTACTGAGTGACTGTAAGTATGAGTGACTGTACGGGTGAGTGAGTGGATGTGTGTGTAGACCTAAGAATCAGTGAGTTGGTATGTAGTTATTGGTATTGGAGTGTATATGGTTTTGAGAATGGCAGTCTGTAATTTAGAGTGGGTGTATCAAAAGTTATATTAGGGTGTGAGAAGATGCATGAAATTATCACATGGATGATGTCATCAGTGATGTCATTTGAGATGTCATCAGTGATGTCACTGACCATGTCATGAGTGATGTAATATGTGACGTCATCAGCAGTGCATTGCGAGGCGCGAGTTATAGTTAGCTGAACTAACTATAACAGGGGAATTTCACCGGTTTTGTACGAGTGCAATGTCCAAGTAACTATAACTGTCCCTAAAACCTATGGTTTTTCAGTGAATATATATATATATATAATCCAAGTTTTAGCCCACAGTGCGGATGCCGGCGCTCTTATACAGGGGTGGTGCGTTATCCTCCGGCAGGGCCACGCTGCAGATAGTAAATTAATTTGCCATAAAGATGACGCACATGCTCAGAATTAAAGTGATATGGCGGTTTTATTAATGCAGAAGAAATTCTGCCATGCCAGAATTTCTTTTGCATTAATAAAACCGCCATAATACTTGAATTCTGAGCGTGTGCGACCATCTTGCTGAGGCGAAATTGGATTTTTTATATATATATACAGGACTAATTCGAATGCTTTCGAATGCCTTGAGGATAAGAAACCCCACCTCTTTTTCTTTCCATGGATTCAACTGCTGTTGATAGGCACTAGGTCACTTTAAGTCACAATCACGTGATGGTGAAAAGGCAAAAAAAGTTAAAAAAAGTTTGCGTGTATTTAAAGAAACTGTTGTAATGTGGAGCGTCGTCATGTGATCAAAGTCCCCTCTGGGAGGTGGACGAAAACGCGCCATGGCTGCTGCATCTGCTTGGGAGCGAGAATAAACATTGCAGAATTTGAATTTGGTGGTTCGTGCTCGTTCTTTGCGTGTTTGGTAATGACGCAACTGGAAGGAGTATTCTGTGACATTTAGAAGCCGGTTTTGACTCCTCCTGCTTCAAACACGGACCCCTCTGGAAAAATAGGGCTCATCTGCCACAAAAGGAGCCATAGCCCGGAGACGAGCTTTGCAGTGAATCCGGTAGGATTATCGGCACACCAGCCCCCCAACGGAGAAAGAGAACGGAAGCGGAAACCGGAGAACTCACCACTATCTAGGTAAGCGAGTGCGTATCGGAGGATACGTCAAGCGCGGAACCGGTAGTGAGGGGTAAGCGGGTGAGCTCCAGTATTGAACTCCGAGTTGGGATCAGAGTACAAAAGCGGTAAAAAGATACAAGTGGGCATTAACGTTCAACTTTAAACCTTTTGCCGAACGAATTGCAAAGACAAAAATTAAACTCCCAAACTGATAATGGCAGCGGACGCGCTTAGAGAAAGGGAAGAAGCGGCGGCTGCGATGTTTAGCGACGAGAAAGCATTGAATACGGACTCAATTACCCATAACCCACCAACAAGTACAAGAAATACAGGGATAAAGGATAAAAGCAAACAACTAGAAAAGGCTATGCGTATGGAACAAAAGAAATGGTGGGAAGCCAAATCCCTGCAGCGTTACATAGATGTGGGAAGGGTACCTCGGGTCTCAGGATTTTACTTGCCCCAAGTTATGAAATGCCCGATCGAGGTATGATGAAAGAATGGGCGGAAACAAATTTGGATTCGTCGCGTAGACTTTTATTTATATTAGTCAAATATGCAGAAAAGGATTGCGCTAAACTAGCAGAGGAAATCGAAAAAATCAATAAAGAACTAGAAGAGATGGGCCAACCGGATGAACTAGAAAGAATAAGAAATGAAATGAAAAAACGATTAAAAAGGGAGGAAGACATTATAAGAGAACGCAAGGCCTTTAAATTTCACTGTGATCGATGCGACTATGAGTCTGGACGAGTGTTCACTTTTGCCCGGAAATTTGACAGCTTGAAGGCAGATAAAGCAGGGACAACACAAAAGGATATACGGGGAGCAACAATGACTAATTTACAACCCGACCTAACTTCAGCGTCTGAAGCAAGCTCGGCAGTAGAAAGCGAGTCAGAAACAGAAACTCGCAAGAAAGCAAGACAGCAGCCTGTGAGGAAACTTTCTTTAACAGAGGAAGTCGATTTTTTATGCCAGGAGCGCCTCCAGTCCCTCCGGCCGAGAAAACAACAAACAAATCAAGCATCAGTAGAAGCAGAAAACGTAGGGAGAGACGGAAGGCGAGCAGAAGAAGGAATAAGCAAAAGACAATCAAAACGCCAACAGAAGAAATTTTGGAAAAAATAACACCTAACAACCCAATGGCAGAAAATAGTAAAACAGTTATTAATCTAACTGACATTGTCTTAAACAAAGCGGAGGAACAACTTTTAGCCCTCGGGCTCTCCTATTGCCCTGAAAGCTCATTCAATTATGCAAAGACTCGAGTCGACATCTACAAAAGCGTTAGAAAATTAAAATTGCAAAAATACCATGCGCAATCTAAATTATCTAAGCCCATTGACACACACAAAATCAATGAAGTAAGCAACATACAAGCACAGCAAGAGACAGTAACCATAACAAATAACGATGATCCTGACAAACAGTTGGTCGAGGTACTATATGAACTAATCAATGAAGATGGAAGTTCAAGGCAAAATATGGAAACATTGAGATCACCCACCAACATATATGGACCGAGTCAAACATCATTTAAACCACCGTCCACGTTTTATCCAATTATGTTAAAAGACACTATTGATGTATTTCAGGAACAAGTCGTAAATGGCCTAAAAAATTTAAACTACAAAATCTGCAAAGAAAACAATATCAATAAAAACAAAAGGGAACTACAGTATCATCTACTTATGACCAAATTGAAAAACAACAATGAAATCGTCATCAGGAACGCCGACAAAGGCGGAAATGTAGTCCTATGGAAACGAGATGATTACATCAAGGAGGCAATGAGTCAACTTAATGATAATGCTTGTTATTGTCGCAGCAATAGACAAACTCTAAACGCAATACATGGAACTTACAAAATGAAACTAGGGGCCTGGAAGAACACAGGTTTGATATCAACAGATGAATATAAATACTTGTGGAAAGAAAATCCGGTTACTCCTATAATGTATTTCATCCCCAAGATTCACAAAGATAAGGAAAATCCGCCAGGAAGGCCGATTATTTCAGCCAAGAACAGTATCTTTGAAAAAACTTCTGTTTATATAGACTTCTTCCTACAGGAATATGTTCAGAAATTGACATCCTATATAAAAGATACAGGGGACTTTTTAGCCAAAATGATGGATTTTATGTGGAAAGAGGATTATTTGTTGATTACACTGGATGTAACCTCATTGTATACTTCAATCAGACATAAGGACGGCCTCAGAGCCTTGCAATATTATCTATCAAGGAGGGGGCCTGAACATGCGGAACATACTAATATGTTGATTAACATGGTGGAAAGCTGTTTAACAAATAATATCTTTATGTTCCAAAATGCATTTTTTCAACAAGCAAGGGGTGTCGCCATGGGAGCCAGCTTCTCCCCAGCTATGCATGTCTTCACATGGGCTGGTGGGAGGAGTTGGTTCTCATGAAAGAACACATTAATGCCATGACCTACAATGTAAAGGTATGGTGGAGATTTATAGACGATTTGTTTATGGTCTGGCATGGCACCCAAAAAGATGCAGAAATGTTTATTTCACAAATTAATAAGAACCAACTTAATTTACATTTCACTGCTTGCATCAGTAAAACCAATGTTAACTTTTTGGATGTTGAAGTGTATACAAATGAGAATAGGCTTGAGACAAGACTCCACAGGAAGCCAACGGCTGGCAATGCTATATTACATGCCAGCAGCGCACATCCAGGACATCTGGTACAAAGCATACAGTATGGCGAGCTGCTACGGTTAAAACGTATTTGTAGCAATGAGAAAGATTTACAGAAGGCGCAGACTGAATGCTTAACCAGATTCACAGAGAGGGGCTATAGTAAAAAATGCTTAATCGCTGCCCTAAATAAAAGTGATCAAGTGTCGAGGACGACTCTTCTTAAAAAGAAAAAAACAGTTATAAATGACGAAGTCGATACATCAGACAAATTTAGATTCATCTTAAATTTTAATCAACAAGAAGGTGCGGTCAGAAAGATAATTAAGAAAAACTGGCACCTTATCCGTCAAGATCCAGTAATTGGTGAATCAGTCCCTGTAAGACCTGCAATAACATACAGCAGGGGTACATCAATGAAAGATGTCTTAGTCAATAATGACCCATGCGGCCCATTGGTAAAAAACACATGGTTGAGTCAAAGACTGGGATTTTTCAAGTGCAAAATTTGCAAAGCCTGCCAACATGGAATATCAATGACAAGTTATACGACTCCATTTAACGGGAAAGACAGAATTATAGACAAAGCATTAAATTGCAAAACGGACCATGTGGTATATGTGCTGGAATGCCCCTGTAAACTAAAATATATAGGGAGCACCATTTTACAGGGGCACAAAAGGGTGCTCCAGCACATAAGAGCCATTAAAAATAATGACCAAACATATCCCGTGGCCCGCCATTTTAACGAAAACCATGGTGGCAATGTTAAGGATCTTAAATATTATTTTATTGATTCGATCCCCATAAATAAAAGAGGAGGGGATCGGGTAAAGGCCCTTCGTAAACTAGAAATGCACTACATTTTAAATCTCGATACCAAACACCCTAAGGGGTTAAACACCTCAGAGGAATTGCATGCTAGTCTATATTAATTGAATAAACAATTAAAAAAATTCTAAGTAATCCCGGGACTGATCAATAAACTGAAGACTTTTAAAAGCATTAAAAGAAAAGAAGAAAATATATGATTTCCAATGAAATTGAGTAAAGCCGTCCTTCTATCCTTAAATTTTAACTCACTTTATTTACACAGTTTTTACACATATAAATCAATTTTAGAATAGTATGTCACTTTCCTTCTTTTAAATATTTATAATCACACATAGAAATAGCAGAGGAATCGTAATATAAGGTGCTCATGAAGGGACTCTCTTAGTCCAAGAGCGTAAATGTTGGCATATTTAGTCCTTATCCTCTAACAATATCTGAGGTACTCATATGTAGATTAGATCAAATCAGCAAGTTAGAACTGAGACATTTATGTATTTATTTATTGTTGTTGAATGGTATATGGATATTTATTTATTTATACATATCATGAATTGTATATTTATAGATTTTATTGAACTTGACATTTACAAATCTATTTTATTATTTATTGATTCATGGAGCAATTGATATTATGTAATATATATTGTTAACATTGGGGTCGGAACTACAAACATATAATTAGTGCATTAGTGCATCGTATAACAGGACTAATTTAAATGCTTTCGAATGCCTTGAGTATAAATTTTACCTCTTTTCTTTCCATGAATTCAACTGCTGTTGATAGGCACTGGTCACTTTAAGTCACAATCACGTGATGGTGAAAAGGCAAAAAAGTTAAAAAAAGAAAAAAAGTTTGGTGTATTTAAAGAAACTGTTGTAATGTGGAGCGCGTCATGTGATCAAGTCCCCTGGGAGGGACGAAACGCGTCATGGCTGCTGCATTTGTTTGGGAGCAAGAATAAACATTGCAGAATTTGAATTTGGTGGTTCGTGCTCGTTCTTTGCGTGTTTGTAATGACGCAACTGGAAGGAGTATTCTGTGATATATATATATATATATATATTGTATTATAAATATATTAAAATACATTTAACATTGAGAAAGATGAATGGCAAATTCAAATCCAGCAAAGTACAATCAGCATTCCATTTTTCAAAGGTTGATAATCTGAGTGCCATTAATTTGAGCTAGAAGTTGTAGTTTAAGGGCCAGAGTCGTTTACTTTGTAATCTGAAAACAAAGATTGAAATTACTTCATCTCCATAACCCCAAAAAACTCTTATAAAATGAAACTGACTTTTTTTAATGTTATCTGATACTCATGTAAAGCATTCTTGACCCTAGTGTCAATCTAGTACAATGCAAAACTCCAAAAATAATAAAAATTAGAAGTCATAAGTATAAAGCAGCATTCTGTTAAACATTCACACATGGTACCACTGAGCGGTAGGAATATTGAGGATATCTGCAAATTCCATAACTTTCCCTCACACATATATGTGAAAATGTGTAATTTAATTCCCTGCTTGCCATTTGGATGTTGTATGCCCCAGTGGCCCCAAAAGAATCTATTGGCTTTAGGAGTGTATGTGCGTCCTGATGTCTCAATGGGCCACCCCCCACACACACTTTTAGGCTTTTAGGTATCCTGTGCCGACAGCACTTTTGCTGTCCCTGAAATATATATTGTTTACCATGCAGGGGTTGTAGCCTATCCATCGCGTACTGTTGGACCAGATGTAAAAACAAGAAGGTGATGGATGGAATGCTTGAATTAATCTGGAAATCATTCGGTTGCATTCCAATCCATCGTTTATTTGCCCACCATGCTACAATGCCACCCCAGCTTGGACCCAGCCATATGTAAAGCAGTCTTGACCCTGTTCCTCATGGGAACAGTCCAGCACAAACCTCCAGACCAGGTCATCCTTGAATTTACTGGCAGAGTGATCCTGGAACCCACGTCTGGGAATACCTGGTGCACTTAGGGCGGCAAATGCAAAACAACCATGTGATGGATGGAATGCTTGAATTAATATCAGCCACCGGCAATCGCTTTTGGCCACATCCCAATCCCTCATTTTTTCCCACCATGCTACCTCAGTTTGGACCCAGCCATATGCAAATCAGTCTTGACCTAACCCCCATGAGAACAGTTCAGCCCGAACTGCCAGGCCAGGTCCTCCCTGGACCAGAAGCAAGCATTCTGGGACTGGTAGCGAGGTATCACCCCTTATCAGCCCAGCTAACTTAAATTCAGTGGCACAGTGTGTACGGGACCCGTGTCTGCCCATACCCTTCCCCCTTAATGCAACACTATGCCACTGTACTTTACCCCACCCCTTCCCTACAACACTTTACTCCACTTCACAGTCCAACATTCTGCTCCACTCTATGTCCTTCGACTCTATCAATCAATCAATCAATCAATCAATCAGGGTTTTATAAAGCACGCTACTCACCCGTGAGGGTCTCAAGGCGCTGGGGGAGGGGGTGGGTGCAGCCAGTTCAGTCGAAGAGCCAGGTCTTGAGGCTCTTCCTGAAGGTGTGCAGAGTAGGGGAGTGTAGGAGAGTAGGATCTGCCTCTTATGTTGCCCCCACTTTTTTCTGATGTTAGCACTGGTTTCTGGCTATAGTCTGGCTGGGTCCCTGCCAATCAGGGCCCCAGCCTCTCTGTCTCTCTAAACGACATGGAGTGCACTCTAGGTGCACTAGTGATTGGATACTGTGGTGCCTTATGAGTCCCTAGTATATGGTACCTTAGGTGCCAAGGGCATAGGTACTTCACAGGCCTACCAGGGCTGCAGCATGTGTTATGCCACCCTGGGAAGCAGTCTAAATCTGACACCACAGGCCTGCTACTGCAGCCTGGGTGAGGTGGTGCTAGCACCTCACTGAGATATAGGTTTCCTATATCTCTCCTGCACACACATATAAACCTATCAGTCACCCCTAAGGCAGGCCCTATCAATCCTGAGGGCAGGGTGCTTGGCTTCTATGTGAGGGGGTGCCTCTGCCTGAGCAGGGCCCTCTGCAGCTCTCAGAGTCTATTCTCTGGTGCTGTTTGTGGATGCGGTTAAACCATATACTATTTAAGTGCATTATATCCTCGCGGTAAATGCTAACTTTGGAATGGCTGCATCAAAACATGTCGTGTTTGGTGTCAAACATCTTGAATACTACCCCCGCCAATCTTGGCGGCGGGGTAGCATTCCACCCTTCTAGAGGGATAAGACATGTACCTGCTGTGGAAACGCGGTAGAATCCTAAAGAGCCCTGGCATCACAAAATGGATGCCACCAGTCACAGACACTGGGCTGCCCTCCTGCTGATGACCGAAACTCGCAGTGGAGGAAGCCCAACAATAGGCATCCTGTCACAGGGAGGTGTAACCACCTTCCAGACAGGGTTTAGTGTATTGGGGCTGGGTGGGTGCACTCTTAGAGTGCTTTGAAGTCCTGCACTGGGGGAGCAGAAGGCCCTCTGTGCATATGCCAGTTCAAACCAGCTCAGGGGCTACCTGCCCCTGCTCTGGCGCGAAACTGGACAAAGGGAAGTGGGTGTAGCTACTCCCTCCCTTGACCCTCCCATAGGTGGGGTCATAGAGCTAGTCCATCCCCTCTTAGTATAAGAGGGGAACCTTGCCATTGCAAAGCAGATAACCCCTGGACGACGCTCTACAGAAGAATCCTGGCCCTTCGACGCTCCACTACCTTGGAAGACAGAAGAATCTCCCTTGGAGTCAAGGAGTGACTCCCTGCTTGGCAGGCACCAAAACGACAACGACGGTCGCAAACTACGCCGCTCCCGCCGGAGTCCGAAGTCCCTGCAGCCCAAGAAGTGGATTTCCTGACCTCTCCCAGGCCATCGTGAGTCCCCAGCGAAGCTGAGGCAAGTGGACCCCACGAGTAACGAGGAACCGCGACCCCTGGGTACCGTGCACTATTGTCGAGTGCAACCCCTTCACAACGTTCTACGAACTTGTGCTTTGGACCACGTGTGGTCCCGACCTCCAGCAGGAATCCTCCGAAGATCAGAGGCCTACACCGTCCCGAGTGACCGTGGGCCCCTGTTGAGTGATTCCGCCCGAGGTGTCTTCGCGATCCCTTGCCCGCTGGCTTGTGGGTCCCCAGAAGACTTCCTTAAAGAAACCAAAGGGCTCCCTGGTTGCTCCAGGCCTGCCCTGACTTACCCTCGCTGGGTGAGTTCCTCAGACCTTGCTGGTCTGCGCCATCGACTTTTCTTCATCTCCCGAGACCTGCGGCTGCCAAGGCTTGTTGGCTCCGATCGAGCTGCTCGACACCGCAGTCAGCTGCAGACGCCGAGGACACACCGAATCCAGCTCCTGGTCGTCGCCGACGCCTCCTGGACCACGTGGCTGAAGAGTCAAGGCACCTGCAACCGACCTGAAGCTGACCGACGACGGTGGGCATCCATCTTCCTTGCCCCGGGTCACTGCCAAGTGACTTTGAACACTGTCCCCTCTGCTTTCAGGTCATCCTTCTTCAGAATCCAGGCTTGGATTCCACCGGACACTTCTTCAGCTCCCGCAAGCAGCAAGTCTTCTTGTTCGCCATTGAAAACGACGCCGCGACCCGACACCAAAGGACACCTGTGCACCCGGCTTCCTGGGTGAGGTAACTCCAGCACTACGGTGCTCCTGTGGGTGTGGGCCCTCAGAACTACTTACTCCTGTAAGTGACTTGCTTGTAGGTTCTCCCGAAGTATCCTAAAACCTCTTATTTCCAACCGCGACTTGCCCCATTGAAGTTAACGGCGATTCGCGCCTGTGTATCCACACTGCACGCTGCCCCCGTGGGTCCTTTACTTACCTGCCTTGGGTGGTTTCGTGAGGCCCTGCAGCACCTCTGAAGGCCCTAGGCCTTGTCTCCCTGCAAGTCGTTGTTTCTAAGTTCTTTACTTAGTATATGGTCTGGTACGCCCCTAGGGCCCCAGCCATATTTTGTGCTTAACTTATTGTGAAACGTTGATTTGTGCATATGTTTGTCTTCTAATCTCATAAAGAGATTAGTAGAGAGTTATTTAGAAATAAATACATATATATTTGATATATATACCTGTGTGGTGTCTTTCATTTGGTGATTCAAGAGATTATATGGTAAAACAAGCTGCTTTACATTCCTCCGAGACTTAGCCTGAAGGCTGCTCTCCACAGCTACCACTAGGATAGCTTTCTTTAAAAGGTTGTCTTAAACCTGTCTCACTCACAAGAGCCGATCGGCCCTGGTGCAAGGTGTCCACTTTAGAATTAGTGAACAGCATATACCAGGCCAACTTCTCACATTGGTGGCAGCGTGTGGGATTCCAGCTTGCCATTGTTTTACCAGAAAATCTCATTTGAATTACTAACTGAAAAACCATTATAGGTACTCAAGGTACATATAAAGTCAAGCTTAGTATCAATAAGTTCTACTGAACCTCCTGTATTGTGTGCCAAGGGATAGCACACCCTTTCCACAGCTCAAGCTAGGGATCAGTAGGCCACAAACTAGTGTAGGCAGTACAACACTGCACAACACTAGAATGTCTCAAAGGGTGGACCCATCCACTCAGCCTCAGTATAAGGACATGGCTTTCTCTGACTTGAGAGCCATGTGTGTTGACAGACACCTGAGGATAGACAGGAGCCCTCAACATCTACCTGATAGGGATCTGCTGACAGCAGATGACCTAGATTGGCTCTAGGAGCTAAAGGGTTTTGAATCAGTGGGTGGGTCAGTCATAGTATCTGGGTCAGATGATGAAAATCAGAATGACTAAGACTCTGTGATTGATTGAAGGCCAGGCTCCAAGGCCTGAAAGTGACAGAGGAATTCTCCATAAGAGAACTGAC
>CAWUFW010028305.1:0-22461 GCA_963921515.1 Calotriton arnoldi | reverse complement strand
CTTCGTTCAGTTACGTATTGTCCCCTTCACAACTGTGCAAACGCGCCCCGTGGCGCGTTTTAAGTTGGGGATTAAGTCCCTTGAATCCTGAGGGTCCCTGGGGTCCAACTAGCCCACCAGGTACCTCCAGTAAGCGCCACAGAGCTGCGTTGCAGAGAGGTGTAAAAGGGGCGTGGACAGGACCACCTCTCTGCAACGCAGCCCCCTGGCGCATACTGGAGGTTACTGGTGGGCTAGTTGGCCCCAGGACCCCCAGTATTGAAGGGGAATTCATTTCCCAACTTAAAACGCGCCACAGGGGCGCGCTTGCAGAGTGTTGCTGGGAGGGGGCGGAGCCTCAGCACAATCGCGTGTTTTTGTTTTTTGGAAGGGGGGCTGTGTGGCCCCTCTTCTTTTACTTTTTGGGCCCTGGGGACGCCACCCCCAGGGCCTGACCCCTATTTTAATAAAAAAAAAAAGAAATTAACGGAAGGGGGCCGCGTGGGCCCCCTCCCTTGCCAATTCCGACCCCGGGACCCCATCCCCAGGGCATGGCCAAATATATATTTTTGTTTATGGAGGGGGGCTGCGTGGCCCCCCTCCCGGGCCACTACTAGCCCCGGGGACCCCATCCCCAGGGCTGGCCCTCTCCGTTGGGGACCATGGGGGGGTCCCCAATGCCCCCACGGTCCCGCCAGCTCCCCGCGTCCTGCGGGAGCCGGCATTGCTTTTCCACATGGGGAGCTGCTAAGATGCAGCTCCCCGTGTGGAAAAGCAATCTGCTTTGGTTTTGGAAGAGAGCAGGTTTCCTGCTCTCTGTTCCAAAACCAAAGCACTATGCTATGACAGGACGGGGCCGCGAGGCTCCGTCCCTGTCATAGCAAACTACAGTGTCCCAGGGGTAGGCACCCGGGACACTGCAGGAGCCGACCCTGGGGGTGGCGGTCTCCAGGGCCATCAAGGGCTCCAGGAGGGGGGCCGCGCGGCCCCCCTCGCTTCACATGCACAGCCCCCGGGAGGTGGTGGTCCCGGGGGCTCGGGGGTCCGTTCCGGACCCCCAAACTAGCATTTTTTTTTAGTGCCCGGGGAGGTGGCGGTCCCCGGGGCATGTGGGGGGGGCTCAAGCCCCCCCACACAGGTATATTATTTTTTTTAAAAGAAGCCCCGGGGGGGGGTGGCAGACCGGAGCGCCCCACTAGTTTTGAAAATTTCGCGATGATTCGTCAAATGACGCCAAAGTTATTGGGAATAGAATGTTACGGATTTCCTATGGATAATAGGTCCTAACTATACCTATCTACTGGCGGTCGCCAGTAGATAGTTATAGTTAGGACCTATTTTCTATAGGAAATTCGCAACATTCTATTTCCAATAACTTTGGCACCGGTTGATGAATCTACGCGAAATTTTCAAAACTCGTGGGGCGCTCCGCTCTGCACCTATCATGAAAGTTTCGGGGTGATTCGGCAAGCGGGGGCCGAGAAAAAAGGGGGGTCCCAAAACATGTTTTTTCCATGTTAATTCCCATAGGAAATTTTAGACACGGCTACAGCCCGAACTGCTGAACAGAATTACACCAAATTTGGCAAAAAGGTAGCGCTTTTTCAGAAAGCGACCTTTTTTTAAATGGTGTAAATCCGTTCAGTAGTTGCGGAGAAATTAAAAAATAAGAGTCAAAAAATCAATTTCCCATAGGAAACTTTATGCAAGGCTACAGCCCGAACTGCTGAACGGAATTACACCAAATTTGACAAAGAGGTAGTTCTTGGTTCAGAAAGAACCCTTTTTGTTAAATGGTGTAAATCCGTTCAGTAGTTCCTGAGAAAATCAAAAGTAATAAAACACATATATATCTGGGCGGAGCCTAACCACACATGTCATCGTGAGATCTGATTGGCTGTCAGCACTTCATCCTGGAATTGCTGGCAGCCATCTTGGGACCAATATAAATGATAGTACCCCATTGAAATGCATTGTAGTGAATCGAAGATTTTGAGGGTTACCAAAAGGAGAACTATAAAGGGTGATAACAGACTTTAGTTACATTAGAATTCATTTGTTGATGGTACCATACTAATTTCAGGAATTGTGGTGTGTTCTAAGGTGATTTTACCCTGTGAAAAACCTTCTGCTGGGATATCATGAAACATGTTTGAGAGAAAACTATTTTCACATGCTTGTCCCATACAGTTTTGGAAGGTGCTCCAGAAGCTAAAATGAGAGCATAGTTTCTGTAAATTCACATTATCTTTCTCAGTCATGTGAGAATGAAGTCTGACATTCTCAGTAAAACATGTACATCCAACAAGGGCAGAGACTGTCAGTTGATTCCTTTGTGTTCTACTGCAGCTTCCCAGAGTGTTCTAAAGAACAACTAGAGTGCTAACAGCCTTACTTATGACAAAAGTATGGCACACCTGAAGCCATCTTGATTGGAATAAACTGGTAACACTTAAAACATTTAATTTAAAAAGGAACAAAATGATGGGGTTCATTTTGTCATAGAAATTATGGTTAGTGCTGTAGAAAGAAAAATTAGGGCATGTTTCAAGTGTGATCTCAAATATCTTCCTGTTATATTTCAACAGGAGCAGCCTGTCAGTTGATGCCTTTGTGTTCTACTGCAGCTTCCCCGAGTGTTCTAAAGAACAACTGGAGCGCTAACAGTCTTACTTATGACAAAATTATGGCACACCTGAAGCCATCTTTATTGGAATAAACTGGTAACACTTAAAACATTTAATTTAAAAGGAACAAAATGAGGGGGTTCATTTTGCCATAGAAATTATGGTTAGTGCTGCAGAAAGAAAATGTAGGGCATGTTTTAAGTGAGATCTCAAATCCTCTTCTATTTCATTAGAAAATTCTGACATGCAGACTGAAACAATCACTTTCAATACCAGCAGTAGACTTCCAGTTAACTCCCTGGTGAGCAGTAGCTTTACTACAGTGATCTAATGAACAACTAGAGTGCTAACATTCTGAATTTATGGCAAATGTGTGACACATCTGAATGCCTTCTTGATTGAATCAAAGTAAAAAACTGAAAGCATTTCCTACTGAGGAGACTGCAGTAAATGACGAAATTAGGAAACTTCATAACAAATAAGTCTCCCAAGATGGCCACCAGAGAAAAAAGAGCCCAAATGTAGCACAAATATCACCCAGATGTAGCCCACATATAGCCCAATGACAGAAGTGTGCAAAACACTTCTTATTTTTAGTTTTTCTGCAGTTTTATATAGTGCAAACTGGTCAGGTATTGGAGCGTTACATCTTACTTGGATCCCTTATTGCGTATTTTGCACGAAGTACATGAGATTGATCTTGCGAAACATTGAACTTTACGATTCTGTTAACCTGAAGTTGCTCTGACCCGGGCTTTGTAACACCCGTTTTTACCTACTGATTTTAATTAATTCTCACTGTATTGTATTTGGAAAGAGGATTTACTGTTTTTATGTACACTTTTATGATCTATGTTTCTAAATCAGATCAAATAAAGTTTAATGAATTCTATGGCAGGATGGAGGCGAGGATTATGCATATCTTTCCTCACTTTATTTGCATAGCAGTTCAAAGAAAACGTAACACAACAATCATTAAACAAAAGACTACACAACCCATGAACCATTAGGGGGTAGTCTCCAAGGCAACTATAGTCCAATCATATCACAGTCAATCGTATATAATATCGTGACGTCCCTTCCGCTTCCTCTTTCTTCACTGCTCGTCAGTTAAGTGCATTCCTTACATTCTTGGCTTAATCTGACGTTGTTGCTGTTTGTATAGCGGTTTCTTGTGCACGTTATTAGCATTATTGCCTTGGTATTGTTTCATATTCCCTGCGCAGCAGGCTCTTGCCCGAGCGCATTCTCCCCCTCGCAGTTTCTCCCGCTGTGTGCTCTGCGCGCAGTGAGATCCTGTCAGGCGCGTCTGGTCCGAGCGAGGCAGCTCCGTCGAGCGCTCCCGCTGGTCTATACGCGCGTTTGGGAATCCGGTTACTCCTTTAGTGTCTGCTTGATTCCCGACCAACCCTCGCATAATTTTGACACCGCTACGCGGTGATTTCCCCACACGGCCAAGTCAGTGACCAGCGCCACCTGGTGGTGGTAATTGGTATTGCGCCTCAGTCTATTCTTATAACAGCTTCGGGGAAAGCCCAGCTGTTGGAGCACCGGTGAGGGGGCTGCCTTAAGGATTTTAAGGGCATTTGTTCTGTGCTCACACCCTCTGCTATCATGTCTTCTCCAGAAGACCATTTTTACTCCTCCTACCAGCAAGTGGAGGAGGAGTGGCCCCCCAACTTCTCCCTCCAGCAGTGGACCAAGCCCTCTCTCTGGCTATTTCTAGGGCGCTGACTCCTCTTAGGGATCAGGATGATAAGCTGGCGAAAAGCATCCCTGGGGTGTTCAGTGACCCAGATCTGGTGGTGGCGGGTCCCAGTAGCTCCCAGATGGGGAATAAAAGGGCCGTTAAGCAAAACGCGTGGCACTTGGAAGGATTTGATAAACTTACGGAGACCTTCCTCAAGAGTGCGCGAACGCTAAAACATGCACCCTGCCGGGAGGAGGAGGGGCCCGGAGAAAATTGCGACACTGTCACCACTATTGTAGACCCCGACGGCAGGTTTCCCTTAGAGGGAGACGGTGTATCGGAGGACGATTTCTCCTCCGATGAGGATAAGGACTCGGGGCGTCCCTGGCGTCCAGAGTCCCACTCCTCCCAGTCCCCGGTTGGGGACGGGGTCCACTCGGACATGTTCGAGCCTACCCAAATTTACCATCCTAGGTCAGCGGAGTGGACATCTGACGCCAAAGTGGCAGAGTATGTGGTGGGGAAAATCCATCAACCCCTTGAAAAGGAGGTCAGGAATAGGATGAGGGGAGAATGCCCCAGGCCCTCACTGAAGGGGAAGGTGGCACACACGCCTGAAATTGATGAGAAACAATGTACCTTTTTCTCCAAGTATATGAGGGATCCCAAGAAAGGAATTGATAGGTCTGGGACGTGCTAGGGCCCTTGACCCAAATTATTCAATTGACGGAGCGTTCCAAAGAGTCAGGATCCCCTTTGTCCACGGATATTGTGGCTGGTTGGGCGCACTACCCTAAACCCTAAAACACTACCCCCAGCACGACACCCTCCACTACCCAAACACCACTGCACTACCCTAAACCCTAAAACACTACCCCCAGCACGACACCCTACACTAACCAAACATAACTGCACTACCCTAAACCCTAAAACACTACCACCAGCACGACTCCCTACACTACCCAAACACCACTGCACTACCCTAAACCCTAAATCTACCCACAGCACAACCCCCTACACTACAAAAACACCACTGCACTACCCTAAACCCTAAAACACTACCCCCAGCACGACCCCTTCACTACACAAACACCACTGCACTGCCTTAAACCCTATAACACTACCCCCAGCACGACCCCTACACTACACAAACACCACTGCACTACCCTAAACCCTAAATCTACCCCCAGCATGACCCCCTACACTATACAAACACCACTGCACTACCCTAAACCCTAAAACACTACCCCCAGCACGGCCCCCTTCACTACCTAAACACAACTGCACTACCCTAAACCCTAAAACACTACCCCCAGCACGACCCCCTTCACTACCCAAACACAACTGCACTACCCTAAACTCAAAAACACTACCCCCAGCATGACCCCCTACACTACCCAAACACCACTGCCCGACCCTAAACCCTAAAACACGACCCCTACACTACACAAACACCACTGCACTACCCTAAACCCTAAAACACTACCCCCAGCACGACCCCCTACACTACACAAACACCACTGCACTACCGTAAACCCAAAACACTACCCCTACACTACCCAAACCCCTTTGCACTACCCTAAACCCTAAAACACTACCCCAGCATGACCCCTATACTACACAAACACCACTGCACTACCCTAAACCCTAAAACACTACCCCCAGCACTACCCCCTACACTGCCCAAACACCACTGCACTATCCTAAACCCTAAAACACTACCCCAGCACGACTCCCTACACTACACAAACACCACTGGACTACCCTAAACCCTAAAACACTGCCCCCAGCACGACTCCCTACACTACCCAAACACCACTGCACTACACTAAACCCTAAATCTACCCCCAGCATGACCTCCCACACTACACAAACACCACTGCACTACCCTAAACCCTAAAACACTACCCCAGCACGACCCCTACACTACCCAAACACCACTGCACTACCCTAAACCCTAAAACACTAACCCCAGCATGACCCCTACACTACCCAAACACCACTGCACTACCCTATACCCTAAAACACGACCCCCTACACTACACAAACACAACTGCACTACCCTAAACCCTAAAACACTACCCACAGCATGACCCCTACACTACACAAACACCACTGCACTACCCTAAACCCTAAAACACTACCCCCTACACTACTCAAACACCACTGCACTATCGTAAACCCTAAAACACTACCCCAACACGACCCCCTACACTACCCAAACACCACTGCACCACCCTAAACCCTAAAACACTACCCCCAGCACGACCCCCTACACTACTGCACTACCCTAAACCCTAAAAAACTACCCCCAGCACGACCCCCTACACCACCCAAACACCACTGCACTACCCTAAACCCTAGAAAAGAAACCCCCACCCCATGCCCAATCCCCCTTACCTCTCACTCCTCGTGGTTCCTCTCTCCTCGTGGTTCCTGCTTCACGTCGTCTCCGAGGGGCGGTGCATGTCATTGTGAGGAAACGGAACAGCCTCTGTTTCCTTACAACGACATGGATCGTCTACATGTTTTTAGAACGCATGGTCATTTACCATACATACCTTTACAACAAAATTCGTTGTAAAGGCATGCGTGGTAAATGACCAAGCGTTCTAAAAAATGCGTAGTAATGACTTTGTGATGTACAACGCATGCATGGTAACGCATGCGTTGTAATGGTATCGCAAAGTAAAAAAGTCGTTGTAACGGCTGTTTACCGATCGAAGCTGGCCCCTGTTCTTCAGTGAGACGTTTATTTGATTAATTAGGAGGAAGGAATGTGTTTTTTTACCGAAAAGTGCATTCCCGGCTGTTGTATTGTGAAAGTGTCCACGTGGCCTGGTTTCACTTCCGGTGAGAGAGTGGAAGAGTCTGTTTGGATCTAAAGGAGTTCTGTTGTTGGACGGGGCCGGCGCGACATGTCATCAGAAAACATAGCTAATGGAAAGCGTCCTCCCTGAAGTGTGGAGCAATGCCATGAGAGGTCAACGAGTGTGCGTCCCACCGCAGTATGACCGTACCGCGTGACCCATGTGCCACCTCCAGGGTACGGGAGGCAGAAGCGGCATCGCAGGTCCTCTTGAAGACCGTTGTAGCACTAATTCTACATTTTGGTACTAGGGCATTTTAACTTTGTTGTTCCTGCCAGATACAAAGAGAAGATCCTGTGTTATTCAGTGCCCTCGTTACCTTTTTTGTGGGTTGTGGTGCTTGTCACTTTGCTGCCCCGCCGGTGCACACGACTGGGCACCCCACCTCGTGTGCCATCTGCAGGGCCTCTGCCCTTGGATCACTGGTTTTGGTTTCTGGAGTGGCAACATAAACAGTTGCTCCCAAAGGACTCGCCTGAACACTTAGGTGAATATCCCCTGCACCAGCATTCCACGGAAATTCTTTCCTAGCTCTCCCACGTCAACGAGGACGTCATATTAGCACGACTCCGCTCGCGACACCGTATGACGTCATCGGAGCCATAAGAGGACCTCGTCGGCGTACTGACATCAGTTCCACCCATTTTTTCCGTGCCACCGAGGCAAACAGGGGACCGAGACATTTTCACATGTATACATAGTATAATAAATATATATATATTCACTGAAAAAACCATAGGTTTCAGGCACGTTATAGTTAGAAATTAGCATTTAAAAAACCTTAGAAATTCACTGAAAAAACCATAGGTTTCAGGCACGTTATAGTTAGAAATTAGCATTTAAAAAACCTTAGAAATTCACTGAAAAAACCATAGGTTTCAGGGGCGTTATAGTTAGTTGGACATTTCACTCGTACAAAACCATAGAAATTCCCCCGTTATAGTTAGTTCAGCTAACTATAACTCGCGCACCCGCAATGCACTGCTGATGACGTCACATATTACATCACTCATGACATGGTCAGTGACATCACTCATGACATCACTGATGACATCTCTCTAAAGGACCCCCAGCAGTGAAGGGGTCTTCAATCCCCATCCAAGAGCGTGCCAGGGAGCGCATTTGTAGAGTGGTGGGCAAAGTGGGCGTGGCCTGGTATGAATACTTACCAATGGTGCTCTGTGGGACTGACTGGAGGTAATAGTTTGGGAAGTTGGCCCCCAAGGATGTCCTTGGGGGCCAACTACCCCTCTTGTTACCTCCAGTAAGTCCCACACGGTGGGATTGCTAAGACTTCTTTGGAGGCCATGGCCCCCTTTCTCTACCACTCTGCAAACGTGCCTCGTGGCAGACTACGGGATAGGGGATGAAGTCCAATTTAGTCCTGAGGGAGTTTGGGGGCCAAGAATCCCTCCTGGTACCGCCTGTAAGTCCTACGCAGTGGAAATCCTGAGCATTGGTTGGACGCCCAGCACCCTTTCTCCACCACTCTGCAAACGCGACTACTAGTTAAAGTAGCATATTTCTGCACCTCTGACTTAGAGGTAGTTTTAATCCACCTGCCCTATTATGTACTAGGGCCTTACAGAGGAGTTCATGCTAATCACAGGGGTACCCCAACGCATAGTGTTCCCTGGTGTATGTAGGTGTTTTCACTGTATTCTAAGTGTTTTTTAGCATAGCACTGGCCCTAGGCCTGGTTAGTCGAATCAGTTACCACCAGTACCCGTCTGAAAAAGTTGTGGGCACAGGATGATTTAGCAACAAGGCCTCTTTCTGCTCCTCTGTTTGTTCTTTCTGCACATGTCTTGCTTCTTCCTGCACTTTTCTTCGTCTTTGTGGACTTCTATTGCTTCTTTATGCATTTCTTTTGCTTCTTTCTGTGCGTTTTTTCTTCTTTCTTCACATGTCCTACCTCTGTAGGCATAGTTAGAAACTAGCATTTAAAAAACCTTAGAAATTCACTTAAAAAACCAAAGGTTTCAGGCACGTTATAGTTAGAAATTAGCATTTAAAAAACCTTTGAAATTCGCTTAAAAAACCATAGGTTTCAGGGGAGTTATAGTTAGTTGGATATTTCACTCGTACAAAACCAGTGAAATTCCCTGTTATAGTTAGTTCAGCTAACTATAACTCGCGCCCCCGCAATGCACTGCTGATGACGTCACATATTACATCACTTATGACATGGTCAGTGACATCACTGATGACATCACTGATGACATCTCAAATTACATCACTGATGACATCATCCATGTGATAATTTCATGCATCTTCTCACACCCTAATATAACTTTTGATACACCCACTCTAAATTACAGACTGCCATTCTCAAAACCATAGACACTCCAACACCAATAACTACATACCCACTCACTGATTCTTATGTCTACACACACATCCACTCACTCACCCGTACAGTCACTCATACTTACGGTCACTCAGTACAGGACCACATAAGCACCATATGCAAACAGAAATTTACAGCATATCCCTCTGTATATAAGCATTTGTTTTCACTATAGACATGTACCTATCTTTGTGTATTGCTTTGTATAAACATGTAGAATAATTATGTTGTTGAGAGAAAAAAATAATAATAATAAATAAATAAATAAAAATCATCTTTGGTCTACATGTACTTACTTCCATTGTGCATCTATGTACCTTCCATGTACTTGGATCTGTGTCTCTGCTACTTTTCTCCTGAAAAAGCATATCCAATGCACTACCCTATTTCTCATCCTGTGCCTCTATCAATATCTTTAATCTACATATACTTACCTCCTTTATGTATCTATATACTTTCAATGTACTTATGGATCTATATATTTATCACTTTCTTCTAATTTAGCATTTCCAAGGCACTAGCCTATTTCTCAGCCTATACTTCTCTCAATATATCTTCTAGCCCAACCTTCTGACTCATCTCAAACTTCTTTCTACTACTCTTTCCAATGCACTACCCTATCTCTCATCCTATACATTTATCAATATATCCTCTACATCCACACTCATTTATCCTAAACCCCATACCACTACTGTGATCCCCCAAATAACCCTTTCTAGACTCTCTCCTACTCTACCCCTCCTTGCATCATCTGACACCTCTTTACTATACCGATCCCCTAAAACAAACCTTTCTAAACTCTTCCCTCTGACTCCTCCCCTCCAACTCCCTTTTACTCATCCAAAAGCCTCCTCCTACTGCTAAGACCTAAAAAAAAACAAAAAAAAAAACATCAGGGGTAGCAAGCGCAATATAAATACAAACCTCTTTCCCTCTTCTATCCCGCCACCTACCCTTCTCTACCCAAATAACTGAATAACATATCCACTACTCAAACTACTTCATATTTTACTATACTAATTTTCAACACTAATCCTTAATGGGTTCCGGAGTGGCGTGCTACTCGCCAGAAAAGCGCTTCAACACCCATCAGGGGTAACAAGTGCTATATGAATGCAAACCTTTCTTCCCTTTTTATCCCTCCACTATCCTTCTCACTCCAAATAACTGACTAATATCCACCACTGAAATTACTTTCATATTTCACCATATTAATTCACCACTAATCCTTTATGGGCTTCCGGAGTAGCGTGCTTCAACACCCCATCAGGGGTAACAAGCGCTATATAAATACAAACCTTTTTTCCTCCTCTATCCTTCTGCTATCATTCCAAATCAAAATAACTGACTAACCTATCCACCACTTAAAATGTACTTGCATGTTTCACTATACTAATTCAACACTAATCATCTATGGGTCATGGAGTATCGTGCTACTCGCCGAAAAAGCGCTTCAACGCCTCGTCAGGGGTAGTAAGCGCTATATAAATGCAATTACAATACAATACAATACAATATGCACTCATACACCTATATAGACACTCACACACCGCCACTCATCCATAGAGGTACTCACACACTGTGAGAAGTTGGCCTGGTATATGCTGTTCACTAATTAAAGTGGACACCTTGCACCAGAACAATTCGACTCTTATGGTAGATAGGTTTAAGACAACCTTTATAGAAAGCTATCCTAGTGGTAGCTGTGGAGAGCAGCCTTCAGGCTAAGTCTTGAAGGAATGTAAAGCAGCTTGTTTTACCACACAATCTCTTGAATCACCAAATGAAAAGACACCACACAGGTATATATATCAAATATATATGTATTTATTAATAAACACTCTCTACTAATCTCTTTATGAGATTAGAAGTCAGGAACATATGTACAAGTCAAATGTTATCAAAATAAGTTTAGCACAATCGAATATCACAATCTTAGTAGGGCTAGACCTAGGTATAGGGCATCTAGAATCGAGGGACCCCCAAGAACCACCCCAGGTAGTTGTAGGAGACCCACAGGGGACGGACGCGGTGTCCTGGCACCGGTGCGAGTCCTGTGCGAGTCTATGCGCTCAGACGCGATTGAGATTTCAATGTTAAAGGTCCCTTGCGTGTTCGAGGCGAACACACCGATCGGTCCTTGTACGAGTCGAAGGACGCGGTTACAGATAGAGTTGCAAGGGAGATGGACGCGCTGTGTCTAACACAGACGCGAACCTTGTGCGAGTCAGTGCAATTGTCGCACTTAGAAAATAGGAATTTTAGGACACTTCTAGGGAAGCTACAAGCAAGTCACTTACAGGGTAAGTAGTTCTAGGGGCCACACCCACAGGAGCACCGTAGTGCTGAAGTTACCTCACCCAGGGGAGCCGGGTGCATAGGTGTTCTTTGGTGTCGGGTCGCGGCGTCGTTTTCAATGGGAGCCAGTGAAGACTTGCTGCTTGTGGCGACAGGAGAAGTGTCCGGAGGAATCCAAGCCTGGATTCAGAAGATGGAAGACCTGAAAGCAGAGGGTACAGTGTTCAAAGTCACTTGGCAGTGACTCGGGGCAAGGAAGATGGATGCCCACCGTCGTTGCAAGATTCAGGTCGTTTGCAGGTGCCTTGACTCTTCAGCCACAAGGTCCAGGAGGTGTTGACGATGACCAAGAGCTGGATTCGGCGTGCCCCACAATGTCTGCAGCTTACTGCGGTGTTGGCGACTCGATTGGAGCCAACAAGCCTTGGTAACAGCAAGTCTTGGGGAAAGTGTGAAGAGGCAATGGCGCAGACCAGCAAGGTTTGTGGGACTCACCCAGCGAGGGAAAGTCAGGGAAGGCCTGGAGCAACTAGGGAAGCCCTTTGGTTTCTTTCGAAAGTCTTTTGGGGACCCACAAGCTGGCTGGCAAGGGATCGCAAAGATGCCTCGGGAGGATTCGCTCAACAGGGGCCCACGGTCACTCGGGACGTGGCAGGCCTCTGGTCTTCGAAGGAATTCCTGCTGGAGGCTAGGACCACAAGGGGTCCAAAGTACAAGTTCGTGGAACGTTGGGAAGGGGTTGCACTTGACAATAGTGCATGGTACCCAGGGGTCGCGGTTTCTCATCACTCTTGGGGTCCACTGGCCTCAGCTTCACTGGGGACTCACAATGGCCTTTGAGAAGTTAGGAAATCCACTTCTTGGGCTGCAGGGACTTCGGACTCTGGCGGGAGCGGCGTAGTTTGCGACCGTTGTTTGTAGTTTTTGGTGTCTGCCAAGCAGGGGAGTCACTCCTTGACTCCAAGGGAGATTCTTCAGTCTTCCAAAGGTAGTGGAACTTCGAAGGTCCAAGATTCTTCTTCAGAGCATCGTCCAGGAAAATCTAGTTTGCAATGCACAGGTTCCCCCTCTTATACTAAAAGAAAGGGAGGGACTAGCTCTATGACCCTACCTATGGGAGGGTCAGGGGAGTGGGTGGCTACACCCACTTCCCTTTGTCCAGTTTCGCACCAGAGCAGGGGCAGGTAGCCCCTGAGCCGGTTTGAACTGGGGTATGCACAGAGGAGCCTTCTGCTCCCCAGTGCAGGACTTCAAAGCACTCTAAGAGTGCACCCACCCAGCCCCAATACACTAAACCCTGTCTGGAAGGTGGTCACACCCCTTGGGACAGGATATCTATTGTTGGGCTTCCTCCACTGCGAGTGTTGGTCATCAGCAGGAGGACAGCCCAGTGTCTGTGACTGGTGGCATCCATTTTGTGATGCCAGGGCTCTGCAGGATTCTACTGCGTTTCCACAGTAGGTACATGTCTATCCCTCTAGAAGGGTGGAATGCTATCCCCGCCGCCAGGACTGGCAGGGGGGTAGTATTCCAAGATGTTTGACACCAAACACAACATGTTTCGATGCAGCCATTCCAAAGTTAGCATTCTACCGCGAGGATATAATGCACTTAAAAGTATATGGTTTAACCGCATCCACAAACAGCACCAGAGAATGGACTCTGAGAGCTGCAGAGGGCCCTGCTCAGGCAGAGGCACCCCCTCACATAGAAGCCAAGCACCCTGCCCTCAGGATTGATAGGGCCTGCCTTAGGGGTGACTGATAGGTTTATATGTGTGTGTAGGAGAGATATAGGGAACCTATATCTCAGTGAAGAGTGCTAGCACCACCTCACCCAGGCTGCAGTAGCAGGCCTGTGGTGTCAGATTTAGTCTGCTTCCCAGGGGTGGCATAATACATGCTACAGCCCCTGGTAGGCCTGTGAAGTACCTATGCCCTTAGTACCTAAGGTACCATATACTAGGGACTCATAAGGTACCACAGTATCCAATCACTAGTGCACCTAGAGTGCACTCCAAGTCGTTTAGAGAGAACAGAGAGGCTGGGGCCCTGATTAGCAGGGACCCAGCCAGACTATAGCCAGAAACCAGTGTAAACATCAGAAAAAAAGTGGGGGCAATATAAGAGGCAGATCCTACTCTCCTACACACACCTAGTCAGTCATGCAAATAATTAATCGCACTCCCATTTACTCACCTATACAGTTATATACACACCAGCTCAATTACTCATACAAATACTAGCACATTCTTACGCTCTTATACAATCACTGATACAAGCACACACTCATCCATACAGCCACTCTCACAATCACACAATCTCACTTAAAGCCATTTATATACTCTAACACACATATATACTGCCTTTCACATATGTAATTACTCACACATGTACCACTGATATATACATTCACTCACTAACACACCCATACACACTCACCCACCCATACAGTCCATCACAGATGCACTCTTGAAACCATGCACCCAGTGAATCACCCACTCACACATCTATGCACAGAGTCGCACACACCCCACCCACACAAACACTCAGGCACCCATACAGATACTCAGACAACCAATCAATAACTCATATAGACACTCGTGTAGCTATTCACAAACCCATGCAGCCACTTACACAGCAACAGACAGACAGATACAGACATCCACCCAGTTTAGTCACTAACCCATGCATTCAGTAAGATACGTTTAATCACTCACTTATAGGGTTAGTCACGCACCTACTAAATCATCCATACAGACACTTATACACCCACTCATTCTTCAATACGCCTTTCCCTATATATATATTAAAAATATTTAAACTTTACAGAAACACACAGTCACTGGATGATGTCATCAGTGATGTCATTTGAGATGTCATCAGTGATGTCATCAGTGATGTCACTGACCATGTCATGAGTGATGTAATATGTGACGTCATCAGCAGTGCATTGCGGGGCGCAAGTTATAGTTAGCTGAACTAACTATAACGGGGAATTTCACGGGTTTTGTACGAGTGCAATATCCAACTAACTATAACTGTCCCTAAAACCTATGGTTTTTTCAGTGAATTTGTAAGGTTTTTTAAATGCTAATTTCTAACTATAACGTGCCTGAAACCTATGGTTTTTTCGGTGAATATATATATAGTTAGGACCTTGTTTCTATTCATAAAGCGTTTTTTCTTTTGCCAATATCTTTGGCGTCACTTGAGGAATCTTTGCAAAATTTTCTAAACTAATGGTTCGCTTAGGTCAGCTCCTGTCTTGAAAGTTTCGGGGTGATTCGTCAAGTGGGGTCGAGAAAAAGGGGGGACCCAAAACGCGTTTTCCCCATGTTAATTTACATAGGAACTTTAGACAAAGCTACAGCCCGAACTGCTGAACGGAATTACACCAAATTTGGCAAAAAGGTAGGTCTTGGTTCAGAAAGCGTGTATTTTTTTAAATGGTGTAAATCCATACAGTAGTTGCTGAGAAATTAAAAAAATAAAAATATCGATATTTGAGCACCAAGGAGGATTCGCGAACCCTCCCGAGCACGAACCAGAATGTGTTGGCAGCCATCTTGTGACTTGGTAAAACCGAGTCACAAGAAATCTGTTAAAAAAAGGATACAAAACAAGAAAAGGGGGCAGGGTAGAAACACCCTGACCCCCTAGGCCTGCTCAGGGCCAAAAAAAGCAGTTTTGTAAAAAGAAATCGTCCGAATTCATGCTGGGTGCGCGAATCCGGTGGAAAAACAAAAAAAAAATGCGAAGCGCGAGCTTCCGTGCTTTGTTTTCTATAAGCCCATGGGTGGGACAGGTCCCGGGGGCAATACCTAATTATGTAGCGGGGGCCCGTGGGGGCCCCTGCAGCCCCAGGGACCACCACCTCCCCAGGCCATCATCCATAATGTGCTGGGGGGCACGCAGCCCCCCTGCAACCCCGGGGACCGCCTCCTCCCCGGGACTTATTTATAAAAAAAATGCGTGGGGGGGCTCCTGCCCCCCCACACTGCCCCGGGGACCGCCACCTCCCCGGGGCATTGTTATTTTAGGACAGGGGGCCTCGCGGGCCCCCCAAGCCCCGGGGACCACCACCAGCTCCCCGGGGCTATATGATTTAAATGCGGGGGCCACGCGGCCCCCGCAGCCCTGGGGACCACCACCTCCCCGGGGCTACTTAGAAAAACAAAGTGTGGGGGGGATTGAGCCCCCCCACACTGCCCCGGGGACCACTTCCTCCCCGGGGCACTAATTATTTAAATATGGCGGTCCGTTGCGGGCCCCGGGGACCACCACCTCCCTGGGGCTTAAATCAGTTGGGAGGGGGGCCGCGCGGCCCCCCTCTTGGAGCCCTCGATGGCCCTGGGGACCGCCACCCCTCAGGGCCGGTTCCTGCAATGTCCCGGGGTGCCCACCCCAGGACATTGCCGTTTGAAATGGCAGGGCAGGAGCCGTGACGGCTCCCGCCCTGCCATAGCAAACACTGCTTTGCTTCTTGGAAGCGAGAGCAGGAAACCTGCTCTCGCTTCCAAGAAGGAAAGCAGAATTGCTTTTGGACAAGGGGAGCTGCATGTTACCAGCTCCCCCTGCCCAAAAGCAATGCCGGCTCCCGCAGGAGACGGGGAGCCGGCAGGGACCGTAGGGGCATTGGGGCTCCCCCTGTGGTCCCCAACCTGAGGGCCTGCCCTGGGGGATGGGGTCCCTGGGGTCATAAGTGGCCCAGGAGGGGGGCCACTCGGACCCCCTCCCCTTTAATTTTTTTTTTTTTTTAAACGGCAGGCCGGCCCCAGTGGATGGGGTCCCCAGGGCCCTAATTGGCCTCAGGAGGGGGTCACGTGGCCCGTCTCCATAAAAAAAAACAAGGCTGGCCAGGCCCCGGGGGATGGGGTCCCCGGGGCCATATTTTGGCCTCAGGAGGGGGCCAGGCGGCCTCCTCCAAAATAAAAAATAAAAAAGTAAAAACTGGCCAGGCCCGGGGAATGGGGTCCCCAGGGCCACTAAAGGCCTCAGGAGGGGGTGCCGCGCGGCCCCCCTCCAAAATAAAAAAAAAGAAAAGGCTGGCTAGGCCCTGGGGGATGGGGTCCCCAGGGCCCCAAAAATATTAAGAGAAGGGGGGCCACACAGCCCCCTTCTAACAAAAAAAAAAAGAAAAGCCACCCCCTCCCTGTACCACTCTGCAAACGCACCTCCTGGTGCGTTCTAAGTTGGTGGATTAAGTCCCCTTGAATCCTGAGGGTCCCTGGGGGCCAACTAGCCCACCAGGTACCTCCAGTAAGCCCCACACAGTGGGATTGCTGAGAGATGGTCTGAGGCCATGCCCCTTTTTACACCACTCTGCAAACACGCCTCTTGGAGCACTGCTGGTGGGGCGATGAGGTCCTCTTGTGTCCTGAGGAACTCAGGACTAAAGTGGAGTTCATCCCCCGAGCAGCAGTGCGCCAGGCGGCGCATTTGCGGAGTGGTGTAAAAAGAGGGCGTGGCCTCGGACCACTCTCACCAATCCAGCTGTGTGGGGCTTACTGGAGGTAACAGGAGGGCTAGATGACCCCAGGGACCCTCAGGAGGCAAGGGGACTTCACCCCCCAACCAAGAGCGCACCAGGAGGTGCGATTGCAGAGTGGTGGACAAAGGGGGCGTGACCTGTGTCCACCTCTCAGCAATCCCACTGTGTGGGGCTTAGAGGAGGTAACAGGTAGGCTACTTGGCCCCTAAGGACCCCCAGCAGCGAAGTGGACTTTAATCCCCATGCAAGAGCGTGCCAGGGAGCGTGTTTGCAGAGTGGTGGGGAAAGGGGGCGTGGCCTGCTATGAGAACTTAGCAATGCTCCTGTGTGGGACTAACTGGAGGTAATAGGAGGGGTAGTTGGCCCCCAAGGGTGTCCTTGGGGACCAACTACCTCTACTGTTACCTCCACTAAGTCCCACATAGTGGGATTGCTAACAGGTCTTCGGAGGCCATGCCCCCCCTTTCTCCACCACTCTGCAAACGCGCCTCCTGGCACAGTACTGGTTGGGGGATGAAGTCCACTTTTCTCCTGAGGGACTTTGGGGGCCAAGAAGCCCTCCTGGTACCTCCTGTAAGTCCTACGCAGCGGAATTCCTGAGTACTGGTTGGAGGCCCAGCCTCCTTTCTCCACCACTCTGCAAACGCGACTACCAGTTAAAGAAGCATTTGTAATGTAATAGTTCTTGCATTTGCAAGAGTTAGAGCTATTGGCGTTGTAAATCTAAAAGTTTTTTACTAATGTTTTTTGGAGTGGAGTGGATGTACTTTGTGTGTAGTGGAATTATGTGGTATGTTGTGCAGTGAAATTATGTGGATAGAAAGTATGTGGTATTTAGTGTATAGGAATTTTGTAGAGTGGGATTATGTGTTATGGAGATGAATTATGTGGTATGGTAGTCTGTATTGTGGAGTGGTAACCTCAGGTTTAGTCTTCCTCGTTTCCATAGAAGCTAAATTATGAACTCTATGAGACAAAAAAAAGAAGGAATTACTGAGGAGCACTTCTGGACCTAGTCAGAGGTATGAGCAGGGCCACTGGAATTATTCGACTGTTGGCTGCACCGACTTTTGCACAATTATACATTTTCCGCTTTAGCCACATAATCCATCATCTGCTGCCTAATCTGCAGATTTGAACAAAAAAGCCGTGTTAACAGCTCAAACAGCTCAAACATTACCAAAAAATGCAGCGACAAGTGTTACAGCGTGGTGGAAGGCCCTTTGCAAACCTAGAATGGTCACCGGTTACTTATTGCTACATGTGGGTATTAAATTGGTACTAATGGTTTGCAACCACTCTTGCTTCTTTCTGCTCCTCTCTTGCCACTTTCTGCATTTCTGTTGCTTCTTTCTGCAACTTTCTTTTTTTTCTGCACTTCTTTTGCCTCTTTCTGCTCATCTCTTCTACTTTCTGCACCTCTCTTGCCTCTTTCTGCAGCTCTCTTGCCTCTTTCTGCACCTCACTTGCTTCTTCCTATACCCCTCTTGCCTCTTTCCGCACCACTGTTCCCTCTTTCTGCACCTCTCCTGCCTGTTTCTGTACCTCTCTTGCCTCTTTCTACACTTCTCTTGCCTCTTCTGCACCTCTGTTGTTTCTTTCTGCACTTCTCTTGCCTCTTTCTGCACCCCTCTTGCCTCTTCCTGCACCTCTGTTGCTTCTTTCTGCACTTCTCTTGCTTCTTTCTGCACCTCTGTTGCTTCTTTATGCACCTCTCTTGTCTCTTTCTGCACTCTTTGTGCCTCTTTCAGTACCTCTGTTGCTTCTTTCTGCAGTTCTCTTCCTTCTTTCAGCACCCCTCCTGCCTCTTTCTGTACCCCTCTTGCCTTTTTGTGCACCTCTCCTAACCCTTTCTGCACCCCTCTTGACTCTTTTTGTACCTCTGTTGGTTCTTTCTGCACCTCTTTTGCTTCGTTCTGCACTTCACTTGCCTCTTTCTGTATCCCTCTTGCCTCTTTCTGCACCTCTGTTGGTTCTTTCTGCACTGCTCTTGCTTCTTTCTGCACCTCTGTCCAAATTTCTGCATCCCTCTTGCCTTTTTTTGCACACTCTTCGCTCTTTCTGCACCTCTCTTGCCTCAGTCTACTCACCTGTTCCCTCTTTCTGCACCCCTTTTGCCTGTTTCTGCAACTCTTTTGCCTCTTTCTGCACTTCTCTTGCCTCCTTCTGCACCTCACTTGCCTCTTTTTGCACCTCTGTTGGTTCTTTTGCACTGCTCTTGCTTCTTTCTGCACCTCTCTTGCAAATTTCTGCACCCCTCTTGCCTTTTTCTGCACCCCTCTTACCTGTTTCTGTACCTCTCTTGCCTCTGTATGCACCCCCGTTCCCTCTTTCTGTACCTCTTTTGCCTGTTTCTGCAGCTCTGTTGCCTCTTTCTGCAATTCTCTTGCCTCCTTCTGCAAATCTGTTGCTTCTTTCTGCACTTCTTTTGCCTCTTTCTGCACCCCTGTTGCTTCATTCTGCACTTCCCATGCTTCTTTCTGCACCCCTGTTGTCTCTTTCTGCACTTGTCTTCCCTCTTTCTGCACCTCTCTTGCCTCTTTCTGCATCTCACTTGCCTCTTTCTGCACTTCTCTTGCTTCTTTCTACACCTCTGTTGCTTCTTTCAGCAATTCTCTTGCCTCTTTCTGCACTTCTCTTGCCCGTTTCTGCACCACTCTTGCCTCTGTCTGCACCCCTGTTCCCTCTTTCTGTACCTCTTTTGCCTGTTTCTGCAACTCTCTTGCCTCTTTCTGCAGTTCTCTTGCCTCCTTCTGCACCTCTGTTGCTTCTTTCTGCACTTGTCTTGCCTCTTTCTGCACCCCTGTTGCTTCATTCTGCACTCCCCATGCTTCTTTCTGCACCTGTCTTGTTTCTTTCTGCACCACTGTTGTCTCTTTCTGCACTTGTCTTCCCTCTTTCTGCACCTCTCTTGCATCTTTCTGCACCCCACTTACCTCTTTCTGCACTTCTCTTGCTTCTTTCTACACCTCTGTTGCTTCTTTCAGCAATTCTCTTGCCTCTTTCTGCACTTCGCTTGCCTATTTCTGCACCTCTCTTGCCTCTGTCTGCACCCCTGTTCCCTCTTTCTGTACCTCTTTTGCCTGTTTCTGCAACTCTCTTGCCTCTTTCTGCAGTTCTCTTGCCTCCTTCTGCACCTCTGTTGCTTCTTTCTGCACTTCTCTTGCCTCTTTCTACACCCCTGTTGCTTCATTCTGCACTTCCCATGCTTCTTTCTGCACCTGTCTTGCTTCTTTCTGCACCCCTGTTGTCTCTTTCTGCACTTGTCTTCCCTCTTTCTGCACCTCTCTTGCCTCTTTCTTTACCTCTCTTGCCTCTTTCTGCACCTCACTTGCTTCTTTCTGCACTCCCTTGCCTCTTTCTGCACCCCTCTTTGCTCTTTGTGCAACTTTCTTGCCTCTTTCTGCACTTCTCTTGCCTCTTTCTGCACCCTTCGTGCCTCTTTCAGCACCTCTGTTGCTTCTATCTGCACTTCTCTTCCTTCTTTTTGCACCCCTCGTCCCTCTTTATGCACCCTTCTTCCCTTTTCCTGCATGTCTCCTGGTTCTTTCTGCACCCCTCTTGCCTCCTTCTGTACCTCTGTTGTTTCTTACTGCACTGCTCTTGCTTCATTCTGCACCTCTCTTGCAAATGTCTGCACCCCTCTCACCTCTTTCTGCACCCCTCTTGCCTCGTTCTGCACCTCTGTTGGTTCTTTCTGCACTGCTCTTGCTTCTTTCTGCACCTATTTTGCCTGTTTCTGCAACTCTCTTGCCTCTTTCTGCACTCCTCTTGCCTCCTTCTGTACCTCTGTTGCTTCTTTTTGAATTTCTCTTCCTCTTTCTGCACCCCTCTTGCCTCTTTCTGCACCTCTGTTGCCTCTTTCTGCACCCTTCTTCCCTCTTTCTATACCTCTCTTCCCTCTTTCTGCACCTCTCTTGCCTCTTTCTGCACCCCTGTTCCCTCTTTCTGCACATCTCTTTCCTGTTTCTGCAACACTCTTGCCTCTTTCTACAGTTCACTTGTCTCTTTCTGCACCCCTGTTGCTACTTTCTGCACCCCTCTTGCCTCTTTCTGCACCTCTGTTGGTTGTTTCTGTACTGCTCTTGTTTCTTTCTGCACCTGTCTTGCACATTTCTACACCCCTCTTGGCTCTTTCTGCACCCCTTTTCCCTCTTTCTGCACCTCTCTTGCCTCTGTCTGCACCCCTCTTAACTCTTTCAGCAACTCTGTTGCTTCTTTCTGATGTTCTCTTCCTTTCTGCACCCCTCCTGCCTCTTTCTGTACCCCTCTTGCCTCTTTGTGCACCTCTCCTAACCCTTTCTGCACCCCTCTTGCCTCTTTTTGCACCTCTGTTGGTTCGTTCTGCACCTCTTTTGCTTCGTTCTGCACTTCACTTGCCTCTTTTTGTACCCCTCTTGCCTCTTTCTGCACCTCTGTTGGTTCTTTCCTCACTGCTCTTGCTTCTTTCTGCACTTCTGTTGCTTCTTTCTGTACCTCTGTTCCAAATTTCTGCATCCCTCTTGCCTTTTTCTGCACCCCTCTACCCTCTTTCTGCACCTCTCTTGCCTCAGTCTGCCCACCTGTTCCCTCTTTCTGCACCCCTTTTGCCTGTTTCTGCAACTCTCTTGCCTATTTCTGCAGTTCTCTTGCCTCCTTCTGCACCCCTCTTGCCTCTTTCTGCACCTCTGTTGCTTCTTTCTGCACTTCTCTTGCTTCTTTCTGCACTTCTGTTGCTTCTTTCTACACCCCTCTTGCCTTTTTCTGCACCCTTCTTCCCTCTTTCTACACCTCTCTTCACTGTTTCTGCAACTCTCTTGCCTCTTTCTGCACTTCTCTTGCCTCCTTCTGCACCTCTGTTGGTTCTTTCTGCACTGCTCTTGCTTCTTTCTGCACCTCTGTTCCAAATTTCTGCATCCCTCTTGCCTTTTTCTGCACCCCTCTACCCTCTTACTGCACCTCTCGTGCCTCAGTCTGTCCACCTGTTCCCCCTTTCTGCACCCCTTTTGCCTGTTTCTGCAACTCTCTTGCCTCTTTTTGCACCTCTGTTGGTTCTTTCTGCACCTCTTTGCTTCGTTCTGCACTTCACTTGCCTCTTTTTGTACCCCTCTTGCCTCTTTCTGCACCTCTGTTGGTTCTTTCTGCACTGCTCTTGCTTCTTTCTGCACCTCTGTT